>CAMPQE020000344.1:0-67688 GCA_946902985.2 Meconema thalassinum | reverse complement strand
AATACTTGGATCAATTAAGTAATGAAGAAGCGGAGAAGGAGAAGTGGGGGGCGTGCCATGGCGAACAGACAGAGCCCAGACAACCATCAGGGAGAAGGAGCAGAGAGTTTACTGAGGCAACAGGAGCGACAGAATGATAACCGGCGAAACACATCTAATGGGGCCCGGGATAAAAAAAAAACCAAATGAATTGAAAGGAGACAGGCTAGAAACGGAGATCGCCAGGGAGCAAGAAGAGATGATAGTGGCCAATATAGAAGAGTGGGTAGCATTCCCAGACGACTGCCTGGAGGAAGTGGTGAAGAACCGTGAAAATGTTATCAGACAGCTACCAATTATTTACGCGCATATTGGAGGTATGAGGGTGAGATGTTTGATTGATACAGGTAGCCAGGTGAGCTTAGTCACTGAAATTTTGATTAAAGAAATAGCAAGAAAACAGACTGTTCCTATTATGCCGGTACCGCTAATGAAAGTCAGAGGTGTCATTCCTGACAAAACTATGAATTGTAAACAGCAAGCATTTCTAGATCTGGAAATATTGAACCATACTTTTTCACAAACATTCATTGTTATTCCAAAGATGAACTACAATATAATTTTAGGAGCCAACTTCATCTGCGATTTTCATGCTGTAATTGATTTACATAACAACACTGTAAGCTTCAAACAAGTAGAAGGATTGGATCATGTGGGTTTAAATATGGAAGAGAATCCGCTGGAGAGAGAGGCCAATACTTGGGTTGTTGAGGAATGCACTAATGAGGCCGGAGATAAGATCTTGAGGGGAGAGCAAGTTAACCAGACAGCAGTGCTAGAAATGGACAGCCGAGATATTTCGCAGGAACTTTGGGTGCATTTGGCGGAAGAAGAAATGGGCGGAACCAAATTCGAAATTCTACTTCAGGAGCGACTTAAGGAAGCCATCGTAGGGGAATCTGATAGAAGAAGATTGGAAGAAATTTTAAGATTACATAAAGGAGCGTTTGACACCGTACCTGGGAAAGTTTTAAATTTTCAATATGCGATGCAGGTAACAGATTGGACCCCATTTAAAAGTAAATTGTACCCGATCCCAGAGAAGCATTTTTCTCAGGTGAAGGACATTATTACTAACTTATTAGATTCTGGCATGATAAGGAAAGCTGCAACTCCTTATCTGAACGCAATATTGGCTGTGACCAAGCCAAACGGATCAATTAGGCTATGCCTAGACGCGCGAGTTTTAAATAGCAAACTGCTAGTTGAGCACGACCAAGCACCGAGGATCAAAGATGTTTTGAAAGGCTTCCGCGGGAAGAAGATATACTCAAGTGTTGATTTGACGAATAGTTTCCACCATCTTGAACTTGAAGAAAAATCCCAACTGTTGACGGGATTTTTTATTCGATAATCAAAGTTATATCTGGTGTCGAATGCCCTTTGGCGTGAAAACTGCGGGATGTGCACTCATTAGAGCACTCGATAGAAATTTGACTGAGGAGGTCAAGAACTTCACCACGAGATATGTTGATGACATATTAATCGCTTCTGAGACAATGGAAGAACACTTGATAAATTTAAATAAACTGCTGGACAACCTGAGAACCATGAACTTCAAGATCAACTTAAAAAAATCACATTTTTGCCAGAGCGAAATTTTATATTTGGGACATATAATTGATGTCGAGGGCGTGCGGCCTAATCCAGCCAAGATTGATGCTATTAAGAAATTTCCCACACCTACCAAAGTCAAACATGTTAGAGCATTTTTGGGAGTGACAGGTTTCTTCAAAGAAAATTGCCCTGGTTACACAGAAACAGTAGCGCCTATGCAGGAGATGTTGAAGAAAGCGAATCGATGGTCGTGGAACGAGGAGTGCGACAGGTCTTTTAAAGCAACGAAGGATTTATTGGAAAACTGTGTGAAACTTGGATATCCGGATTTTGAGAAACAATTTATCATTCAAGCAGATGCTTCGTTAATTGGGATTGGTGCTATGCTGTACCAAGAGGACGCTGAAGAACCCAAGAAGAAATCCTATTTGGCATTTACGAGTCGTAAATTACGGAAACATGAGAGGAACTACACAGTTACGGAACTTGAGCTACTAGCAATTCTATATTCTCTCCAACAGTGGCGCAAGATGATCTATGGTTATTCCATCATTGTTAGAACCGACCACCATGCACTGACCTTTTTATTTAAGACAACAATAGCAAGTGAGAGAGTTACGCGCTGGTCCATCTACATACAGCAGTTTGACATCACAATAGAGCATTGTCCTGGGAAATTGAACGTCATACCAGATGCCTTGAGTAGAAACCCTGAGGACGGAAACGAAGTAACAGCGGAGGTTCACAATATTACCTTGACACCTAAGGCTCGTGAGTTTTTGGCAAGATTGAAGGATATTCGGAAGGAGCAAGAAGCTGACCCATGGATGATGATGATGATAAAATTCTATAGGAAGGAGTTACAACCAAATTCACCGGAGTACCGGGAAGCCAGTGCTAAACAAGCGAGATTTCACTACTTGAATAACTTGTTACATAAGTACGTGGATGAGCATCATACTAAACTGCGGATCTTAGTTCCAGCATCACTACAGAGGGGATTAACTTGGCATGTTCACGAGAGCCTAGCACATATCGGCACGGATAAGACTGAAGCTACGATAGGGGAGACCTTTACTTGGCCCAAGATGAGATTCACCATTGTTGAAGTAATTAGAACGTGTGACGCTTGTCAGCGCACAAAGCCGAACAACTTTATTCTGAAACAACCTCCAAGACCACTATTACCGCAGAAACCATGCGAGATGCTCGCGATTGATTGCTTTGGTCCTTTAGTAAAAGGAAAGCGGGGCCGATAACCTAGATGTTAGGCCCCTTAAAACAACAATTATCATCATCATCATCATAAAAGGAAAGCGTGGATGCCGACACCTCTTGGTATGTGTCGATGTATTTTCGAAGATGGTCGTGCTATGTCCTATTCAGAAGACGACGTCAAGACAAGTCCTTAGTCGAATTAAGAACAAAGTCATTCCGATGCTTGGGAAGCCGGAATCCATTCTATCAGATCACGGTACCTATTTCACAAGCAATGTTTTTAGGCAAGGTTTGGAGAGCCTAGGAATAAAACACATATTTTCAAGTATTCGTCATCCTTGTGGAAATCCGAGCGAAAGAACAATTCGCTGTGTCGCTAAATACTACAGAGTAATGATTCCTAACGAACACAATAAATGGGTAGACAAAGTAGGGGAAATTGAGATGTGCATGAACACTACTAAGCACGAGTCGACGGGTCAAGTCCCACTGATTGTACACCACAACAGGTTGCCGGAAAGAACTTGGGACAAGATCATTCCTTGCCCAAGGGATCCATTAATAGCGCATGATTTGCGAATCCAGCGAACGAGGGAGCACATGAGGAACCAAGCGGACCGAAGGCTGAGACGGTACCGAGGAAAGAAGTTTCACCGAGAGTTACAAGAACAAGAATTAGTGCTGGTTCGTAGACCACCGATCTCCGACCCTAAGAACAAAGTCTTCGCCAAGTTCTGTCCGAAATTCATTGGCCCGTTCCGGGTAATTAAGAATCTGGGTAACAATGCCTACAGATTAGAAGAAGTGAGCACTGGTGCAAAATCTGTTTTTAATAGCGCCAATTTGAAACCGTACTACAGAAGGGAACCATTTGATGATTAGGAAAGATGATATGTGCAGAATATGTATTGCCAAAAATTTTTTTTTTTTGAAAGCAAACACTCAAATCCACGGGGAGCGCGTGAGTACGCACTTTGTTTGTAAACAACGAGCAGCTGAGACGACGGGAGTGGCAACTACGTAAGGAGAAGGGGGAGACCTAATGAAAATATGAATGACATTCCAGCGAGAAGGGAGCACACTAATTGAGTCAGAGGGGCATACACTCGAGCAGCTGAGTGAGATTTAAAGAGATGTGTTGTTACTACAGTGGATTTTGTTTTTGAAATCCAAACCAATAAATTGTTTCCAATTTCAAAACCTTGCTGAGGATAAATGAACCCTTATTGATCTTCGATAAATAAGTATTCATATTTATTATTATTATTACTACGGCCCAGGCAGCACATAAGGAAGTCGACTTGGATATTAGGGAGGCCAGCATTTCGTAATGGTTGCAACAGAAGCTGAGTTGGTAGCTATTCCTGGGGACGGCCAGAATTAGTCGAGTTCAAGGCCAAATTGTGCAACTACTGTACCAAAATTGGAGACATAAAGGAAGAATCACGAGGTCCTCTCAACGAACATACGATTGAATCAGCCAATCGCAAGAGACCAAGCCGTGACCACGAGGTGGACGGCGTCAGTAGTAAAAAGCCCGCGGAAGTGTGTATCTAAGGAACCGCCGAACGGATTAATCTCCGCTCGAGTAATTTGAGACGTTGGATTTATTTGGAGAAGAATGACACTAGCCCCATCTTTGTGAGACAAAAACTCTGGAAGTTTTTATCCGACTCCGCCCCACTCCACCGCCCTTGTCAGTTTCTCATAAATAGTTTGGCCTGACGCTAATCTAAGTCTTACCGTGTGGAGCCTTCAGAGGCATACTCCACGCCAGTTTGAAGTGTGATTTCGACGCTCGAATTTATCGAAGTACTCAGTTGTGGAGCCTTCAGAGGCATACTCCACGCCAGTTTGAAGTGTGATTTCGACGCTCGAATTTATCGAAGTACTCAGTTGTGGAGCCTTCAGAGGCATACTCCACGCCAGTTTGAAGTATGATTTTGACGCTCGAATTTATCTAAGTCTAATCGTGTGGAGCCTTCAGAGGCATACTCCACGCCAGTTTGAAGTGTGATTTTGACGCTCGAATTTATCTGAGTACTTATTGTGTGGAGCCTTCAGAGGTATACTCCACGCCAGTTTGAAATGTGATTTTTATGCTCTAAAAATCAGTGAAGCTAATTTATTTTCTGAGCTCTGGGAAGCTAAAGTCGCAGCGTTTGCAGTATCGAATTTTAAAAGCTATTATACATTTTGTTCTAAAATCAACTAAATTGTGTGATCTAAATATTTCACGCCAGCGCGTGATAAACTGTAACATTCTTTTAAAGACGACGAGTTCAACTTTAAGGGGGAAGTATCGTATCACCCTCATTAGCGCTTACCAGAACCGAAGTCCACAAGACGGAACGGAAATACCGGACGAGATAGCGACTGCGAGTGCAGCCAGGATTTTGAACTTGTTAACGAGCCAGTGGCGCGGACTCGAGATGTATATTTTATGTATAAATTGTGTGTATTGTATGTGTGTTTTTATAGTGCGTATGTGCGATATAAGTAGGGCCAGTCTTCGCTATTAATCGCAGTAGGACAATTGTGGGTGAACTGAGTAGCCTGCAAGCGATTATAGATAGGCAAATATTTAACATTGAACTTTTCTGCCAAGGAGTCGAGACCAAGATGATCAGCACGTGGTTTGATGTTGGGATGAGCTTCAAGAAATCAACGCAGACGACTACTATGGAGTGCTAAATTGTCCATAGGGCAATGGGTTGAGAAGGATGTCCTTAGTCCTACATGCAGAAGCGGTGATGTACTAAAATTTGATTATTTCAATTATGTAGTTAGATTTGGCCGGGGAACTTTGTAAATAGTCATGTTTTTCTTTTGTTGTTTTATAGCTGTTTTTCTTGTACCGACACTATATGTTTAAATGTCCGTTGGCGCGTGGCCAAAGTGTTTGTTGATATTTTTTTTTTTTTTTGAGTCATGTGTAATGTACGCGGCGTGCGTGCGTGATTTTTATCCTTGCAATTGCGGAACCCGTTACATTCGATAAATGGTGCTTTGTTAACGTTAATATTTTGAAATAGGAATGGGAGGAAATGATTGTAAACATTTTGCTGAACAGGTTATCATTCATGTTAGGGTAGCCGAGTGCACCAACTTAAAAGTAATTGTAGAACACCTTCGTTCTAATTTTGATAGATTTTTCTTGAGTCCTTTTCAGGTGACTAGTCACGGCATAGAACGATGGCGCCAGCATGTGGATATTATTTGTGTCTTTTATTTCAGGGTCTGTCACAACCCATACGTGTGATTCAGTGTGTGTTGATGTGTCTAGTGTGTGTTGATTCTACGTGAGGAGGGGGTAGTTGTCCTACCGCCCTTATATATTTTTGCTGCTGTTGTATTTTAGATGGAAAGACAGAGTGCTCTTGGGAGACTGCTGATTCTTGTCCATATGTTTTTCTGACACACACGTATTATTGTGCTTTGGGGCACATTTCTTCGAGGTTCGACCCCACGTTCTGGGAAGTCGAGGTTATTGACACGTGGGTTGACAGACATGCAGAGTTCCACAAACCGCCCGTTTTGCCTGTGACTTATTTTGATAGGCAGTCCTATTTATCCGACTGAACCCCGTAAGCTTTCATGTAGCAAACCTGTTCATTGTGATGGCTAATTTTTAAGCCATAATTAATTGGGGAGTTCGCCATGTGTGTAACGGATTGTTGTACCTTGTATGGATAAGAATATTGTGATTAACGTAAATGTTGGCTGTTTGCCTATTGCTTTGTTGATGACTCGATTTCATGTAATTTTGTTTGTCACACCCGTGTGGTGTAGTGGTAGAGTATTTGTAAATTTTGACAGCGGACATTTGAGTATTTTTCTGTTGGTCACGTGTTAATGTACTTGTGTTGATTTGTGTGAGAAGTCCTAAGTTTTTAGGCAGTAAATGTTGCTACGGCAATTTAAGTCCAATTTCACACGGAAATTTTGTGTTTGTTTATAGTAGATTTAGGAAGTGTCGGTTTAACTTAAGTATTGTAGTTGTGTTCCCTCGTGTCGGTCTAGCTCTAGGAAATGCGGGTTCGTTGTTTGAAGGGTCATTCTGGATGATAACGAATCACGCATTCAAAGTACACATCGTGGTGCATGTAGAACGGCGTACGCACTTATATGGTCACTTTTGTATCTTTATTTAAGGACGCTTGGTCCAGGTAATTAATCTCTCCAGAGATATCGCCTATGTTTTTGGCAATTTTATTAAGCGGGAGTCAGTTGGGAGTTTTTTTTGTTGTTAATTGTTTATGTAAATATGGTGATTTGTTATTAAATTCAGTTGTTTTAACCCTGGCTTCACTCTTTCCTGCATGTTATTTTGTTATATGTTACCCTGCAAGTTAATGAAGCGCCCTGACAGCAACTTACGAATATGACCTGTTACGCCCCGAATCTGAGTCTCATATGCTTCTTTGCAAGGGTTCAATATATTACTTTTGGCAAGTGACTCCAATAAATTACCTAACGTGGAAGTCGGGTATGGATCAATAATGAGAAAAACTTGTACTTAATTATAATAGTGAGATTATTTATAACTTTCGACGTTGTTGCCATACATGCGTACCATACTAACTTGCAAATATGGGAGTATCAATCCCTCAAATATTACCTTTCAACATGGGAGTCAAATCATTATCAATTATATCTCGTACATAAACAATTATATTTAATTCATTCCTGTATCCCAATACCTCGCCTAAGGATCTGCGATCCCTCACATCTTATGAATTTCCACGTTTGTCACTTGAAAAACAAACCTTGGATGTCCATATTCTTGACTAATTTATCAGGTTTGGTAGTTATTAGAATTACAAAAACAATTATACTTTTTTATTAATGTCTTTAGGTTAATTAGAGCGTTAATATGCCGATAATCCTGCTGCCTCATTGAATCATAGTCATCAAATCAAGTATAGAAATATCGATAGAAGAAAATATATACATTTATTGTGAATATTTATCCCACTTCCTAATATAAATGGTGCTTTTATACAAAGAATGGGTACTAATAATCGCATCGTAGAATATTGATATTTTTGTTAGAATACCCAGAGAAACAAGACTTTCTACCTTAGTGCTGGTTGATGACGGAGTGATCTCTCGGTGTGGAAATATCCATGGACCACGCTTCCTCTTCGACGTCTTCTTCGTTGGAAGGCCCCATCAAGCATCCACGTTATCCATGGAAATAACGCCGGTTGGCGTTATCCACTCGTCCATCGTAACGTCAGGTCCCGTCCAAACTAGTTATGACTGCCTAGCCACGAATCATCTCTCCTTGAAAGAGTGACGTAATCGGATCCCAATTAACCTGTCCTATATTGGTGGTAGATTCTGGTATTCTCTCGGACTTGTGTGTTGTGGAAGTCTCATCAATCCTTACTTTATTATAGGCTGGGAAGCAACTTTGCATTCTATGCAATGCACTTACAATCCTGTGAGTACCTAATTTTGAGCATATTCGGCGCCAATCCTGGGTCAAGAGGTATTCCCTCGTCCGTACTGACGATGCAGCAGGCCCAAGACGTCGGCTAAGTCCTAAACAGGGTAAGAGGTATTCCCTCGTCCGTACTGACGATGCAGCAGGCCCCAGACGTCGGCTAAGTCCTAAACAGGGTAAGAGGTATTCCCTCGTCCGTACTGACGATGCTACAGGCCCCAGACGTCGGCTAAGTGTAGCACTGCGCTGCACCTTATAGAAGGAGCACCCCATGCTCGGGCTCGTGACCGCGCCGCTCTTCTGCGCAACTGAAACTTTAATTGTATATATCTCAGTCAACTGTAGGTGAAATTTCTTGATATCTTTTCCAAAAATTCATAATTAAATAAAACAATAATCCCACGATGAAATATTCTCCAAAACTGACACAATTCAGTGGAGTGTTAGGTTCCACCAACGTGCCGCGAGCTCTCTACCCGCTGGCCTGCACAATGCCAAGCGGGCGCGGTTTCAAACACCACAATGCTCACACCAGCTCCGTAGACATGTGCTATAAGGGCACAGTACTAAATGAAATTTTCAACTATTAAGTCGTGCTGTGTACAGAAAGTACGCTTCATAGAATTACATGCGTTGGATATCCTGTGCCCACTCATGACAGAGCTTCCAATAATCTGCAACAGGATAGCATTTGGTTCTGGATGCCAGCCTTCCATACCACATACCGTCGTGTATACGGAAGAGAAGAGGGAGCTAACTGGGAATCTCAACTTATATAACTCCTCCTTCCATTCACACATTAAACGCCACATCGTGTAGTTTAGAGGACTCAAAGGTTAAAGGGTTCGATTTCCAGCTCTGACAAGAAACTGAAGTATGGTTTAGTGATGAAGGAGCATATATTCAACCTTGTGGGAGATAACTGAGGAGAGGTGTGATTGACTTCCACCTCAGTCATCCTAGAAATGGTTTTCCATGGTTTCTGACTACACCACAGACAAATGCCGGAATGTTCCCTAGTTTAAGCCCACGGCCACCTCCTTCCCAATCCTGGCCCAAATTACAAGTACACACACTAGTAGAACAGAGGTTACCAATCATACTTCACACAGACTCAGCTGATGAACACGAAATGGAACAACATCACGCATTTTAAGTTTCATTCGCTTTCAACAATTCATTGTTGGTACGTTATTGTATTTGTCAATGAGTGTATTTTGTGTAACTGCAATACAAAATACTGTTTCATTCAATTCCGCTGATTATGAAAACAAGGTCTATTTGGATTGAAAACTCAATTACTGTTAATGCTAGTAAAGAATACTTTATATCTGAGTGTAGAGTTGGGCAAGGATACACCACGCGCATCGCACCTCCATTCAATTATAAATGTTCATTCAGTGTACATTAGTCAATCACGATTGCTCAGTGCGTTGACCACTGGTCAGTGTGCCCACGCATCCTGGACTGGATATAATAATGTTATTGGTTTTACGTCCCTTTTAACTACTGCGGCTTTTAGAGACGCCGGGATACCAGAATTTGGCTCGAAGGAGATCTTGAAAGTACCAATAAATCTACTGACGCGGCTCCCTCACATTTGCGCACCCTCCATCGCAAACTGACTGCGCCAGGATTCGATCCTGCAACCCTGGCCACAGGAGGCGAGAACGTTACCGCTGCGCCACTCACCCAGTCTGGGAAAAGATTGGTTTGCATCGCATCGGCCGGCATCCATGAAAGAATATTCTGTTATAGAGATAATCTCGAATGCGGTCTCAACAGTTATAGCCACTTCAATGGGACCTGTTCTATACAGCCACTTTTAACCTTCTAAACATTTCTATGCCAGGTTATGACTATAGCACATAAAGAACTCTGGTGTCACCTATCGACATGAAAGTCATATCGACGACATCTAGCGTATCGCTTTGCAGTGCCAATAACAAATACATACACGCTGCAATAACACAGCTATCTATATCAGCTTTTGACATGAAGTAAGTATATAGAGCTGCTGACCACGAATTTTCAAGTCAGACTATGTATCAATAACTGAATAGAAATTATTGCATTCTTTCAATCAAAGTATCCCCCGCAACAAAATAATATAAACTTTTGGAAGGAATTCAGTCTCTATCCTCAGTATGAACCGGAAAGAGTAGACACTGTCTAAGAGAACGTCCCTTCACTACGGCAAAATAACATTAAGTAAAGTAATATAAAATGAAATGAAATAAAATAAAATAAAAGAACATGGCTGCTAAAGACGGTATACTTCCTAAGGACTAACAAGGAGAAATAAATACGGTACCTTTAGTAAATTATGTTGGTCGGTTGCGTGACGTAGGTTCTAGCCTACAATACCCAAGACATAAAATCCCAGCGCAGTTTGTTGGAATTTAAGGGTGCATTTATGTGAGAGACTCGTGTCAGTACATTCACTGGTATGTTAAAGATCCACGTCAGGGCAGAATTTCTGTACCACAGTGTCTCTCTGCCTGCAGTTGTTGAAATATTTGTTGTTTTCCTTTTTTTTTCGTTAAGGGGCTCGAACATCGTAGTCATTTGAGCTCCGTGTAATTATGGACATTAAACCCATATCGGTAACACCTGTTCAAGACGGAATGTCTACTCAGTTCAGTGGGGATTCTTCAGAGTGACGGAAATGCATTAAACACTGTTCACGACGGAACGTCTCCTCAGCATAATGAGTGACATACAATACGAGCCAAAAGTAACGGAATATCTGTAGCCAGTTTCTTTTTCAAGGAAAAGCGATAAAACAATTAGTCCCGTGAAGAAGCTGTAATTCACGTATTTTCATATCATCTTCTTCTTATTATTATTAGACTTTGATAAACCCCTTAAAGGGGCAAATGCCTCCTGCTAGCTGGGTAGGTCTGATATATTTCATGAGTTGAGCTAGACTGATGAACATTTACCTTAATAGTTACTTAAAACTAGTAGTACTGTACTATTGACACTCCTATTCGTCTTCCTCACAACATATCTTATACGGGTCCTTAATTCCAGGCGTCCCTAGCAGAGCAGCCTCGTTAGCTGGTTCACTTCTGAGAGCTTAGCTGCCATGACTGGGCTAGTGCCACACTGGAGTTCGGCTCGAATGGTTGAGGAAGAACCCTATTAACAATTGAAGCGTGTCGGAACCACGGTTAGGCGACGAAACTAACGTCTGAAGGGATCATCCGAACACTTACACAGCTCAGTTCAGGTGTCTAAAGCGCATGTTAACATCGAAATTGGTTCTAGTCCGCCACGTTAACATGACCACAAGTAGTCACACAACACAAATATAAGTGTACGAGAGTTTTGCCAAATCCATAATGTATTCGACATGCCAACCCAGTGCTCCAAAAGTTGACATTCGATATGGTACTTTCTGTTCACACGAGTAGGTTTCCTCTATACATCAATGTTTCGTTTGTGTAGCAAGTCAGCACACCTTCTTTGATTTGAAACTGAATTATTGTCGAATCATTACCAAAATAATATTGATATCAAAAGCAGATAATTTATTTTTAATACCTTCCTTGCATGTAGTCGCTTTTTTTATCGACATTTAACTAATGCAAACAGTAGGCCTATTTGTTTTAACCATACTGTCTTTATTAAAGTAATTATTTTCTGGAACTAAGGAAGCTAATAATGCTGGAAAACCTTATATTAATGGATTGATATCCACTTAGTATGTTGTCACTCACTAATATTCACTTTCTTCTTGACATGATGGAAAGAAGCAGCCTACTAGAAGTTACCATCCTAGCTGAAATAGGATTCCATAGAAAACGAATTCAAGGACGGCCAATGGTGATGATTGATCTAGGGCTTTTGATATTCACAACTTTGCAACAATAATCGAATATAGAACTTGCGGAGCTTTGACCCTGCAAATAACATGCTTCGAATCTTTGTTTTGAAGTTAGACACATTAAACTTTCGTATGTCCTTTCAGTCGGCTAAATCACATAACTGTGAAAAAATTTCTTTCTGAGTCAGTGGTTTTTGAAGGGAGGTGAGGGCTTGGTGGTCCTTCTGTTTTGGTTCGGGGAGGGAGGTTTGTTTTACTTCAGGATTTTTTGGTGACTCTGTTGTGGTTGGAAGGGGTCAACAATTTAGGGTAGTTTTTCCTTTGTATAGGAAGTTGTATAGTTGGGGGTTATGTGGGAGGGAGATTTGATCTATTAACTTCGGGAGTTTTGGAGACTCAGTCTGTTGTGGTTGGAGGGGGTCAAAAGTTTAGGGTAGTTTTTTCTTTGTCTAGGGAGTGGTATAGTTGGGGGTTAAAGGGAAGGAGATTTGTTTTATTAACTTCGGGAGTTTTGGTGACTTAGTCTGTTGTTGTTGGAGGGGGTCAACAGTTCAGGGTGGTTTTTCCTTTGTTTTGTGAAGGGTGGTGGAGGTTAATGGGGAGGGTGATTTGTTTTATTAAGTTTGGGAGTTCTTGGTGACTCAGTCTGTTGTGGGTTGGAGGGGAACAAAGGTTCAGAGTAGTAGGCCTATTTCTGTATTCTTTGGGAGGGGTAAGGTTGGGTGTTAGTTGAAGGAATATTTCTCATTAAGTTAAGGGACAATTTATTACCCAGTAAGGGGTGGTTGAAGGGGGTCAACCATTTTTGTTATTATTTTGTTTTTAATTGGGTTACGTTGGGGGTTAGGGAGGAGGATTTTACAGCAATAACGAGAGATAATCACAGATATTTTTGAAAACCGAACACTTGCATAGATCTACATCTTACTTTGGAGCTTATGAGTTGAAAATGTGATTATCAGACTCGAACCTGACCTCTTACGCTACATTCCACTTGGTTTGCCTCGTCGTTCACTTACGACGTCACTCTGATATCATCGCCCGGGCTATGAAAAATTCTCCCACTAGCGCGACTCATCTTTTCCTCAGAAGAGAGCAGAATGAAAAGTATTTTAATAAGAGCAGCCAGCACACACCTTGCATCACCCAAAATCCAAACCGCTGTCACGCAAACCATCCATCTTCACGCGAAGAAGATTGGTTGGAAATAAATAAATAATTTTAAAATTCAAAAATAACAATAACACACCGCACTTCATCCTAAATCCAACAAACTGTTACACGACATTAAATTAAAATAGGAGAACCATCAACTTATGATCCCTTCCAATCACCACTGACGTAGCCACACAGAGCTCCCAAGCTTAATCAGAAGGCACCATACCTATAACCAACAACCAAACCCTACCCAAAACGAACGTATACCGTAGCCTACTTTCTCCAAAATGTATGGGTAGAGTTATAACTTTGTCCTTATCAAGGAGTACCATTGCATGTTGGTAGTAGTATCTTGTTGAAATGCATCGTAGTGTATTATACTTGATTGATTGTTTGTTGTTTTTTAGGGGTGGAACAGTGAGGACATCTTCCCATGTATTAGGTAAAAGTTATACTATGCTAAACACTTTTCTTATTTCCAATCAATACGTTACCTCCTGAATCTATTATCGGTTTCTTAACTCAATGTGGTACTTCAGGCGAGTAGTCTAGATGCAGGGGTAAGAATATGTAATACTTGTTTTTTGTTTGTATTATATTATATTTGTTGTTTTATAATCTATACTAATCTAATAACGCTGAAGAGTTTGCATGTGTGTTTGTGTCTTTAAACGCGCTTACTTCTGGAACTACCAGTCCGATTCGAAAAATTCTTTTTTTATATGATAGCCAGATTCACGGGGAATAATTTAGGCTATGTAGTATTAGGCTGCACCTCTCAGGTAACCTTAAAGATTGATTTTTGTTCAGTAAGTCGGTAGAACAAGCGCTCCCGAACTGCTCTATCCGCATGCGCTGGCGTTATGGTTAATGATACGTACACCGTTTCACCGATCTGAACCAAAATTTGTATACTTACCCTTTGGAACCCTACGAGTAACACTGCCTACATGAAAATTATGACAGACCACTCCATTCCCTGCATTTAGGCACTTTGGCACAAATCTACACCTTTTCACCAATCTGGACCAAAATACTCGTATGTATACTTACCCTTTGGAACCCTGAGTGTATGACTGCTTGAAATTTCGGACAGACCACTCCATTCCCTGCATTTAGGCCCTTTGGTACAAATCTACACCGTTTCACCGATCTGAACCAAAATTTGTATACTTACCCTTTGGAACCCTGCGAGTAACACTGTCTGCATGAAATTTTGGACAGACCACTCCATTCCCTGTTTTTAGACCCTTTGGCACAAATATACACCGTTTCACCGATCTGAAGCAAATTTTACATACTTCACCTTTGGAACCTGATGAGTTACACTGATGCTTGAAATTTCCGACTAACCACTCCAATCCCTTCATTTAAGTCCTTTGGCACAAATCTATACCATTTCACCGATCTGAATCACATTTTGTATACTTACCCTTTGGAACCCTGTGGGTCACACTGCCCACTTTAAATTTTGGACAGACCACTCCATTCCCTGCATTTAGGCCCTTTATCACAAATCTACACCGTTTCTCCTAATTGCACCAAATTTTACATACACTTTGAAACCCTGCAGGTAACACTGTCGACTTGATATTTTGGACAACGCTCTCCATTCTCTACATTTAGAAAAACAGACAACATAAACTTGAAAACCAAGAACCATTCATGTCCGTAGCAGTGTAACTGTAAGTGTCTATTGTTGACGGGCAGTTCGGGCTTCATCACGTCACCCCTACCAGTGTTCTGGTGCAGAATTGTGAAAATAGTTGCATCTTGCGCTGTTTATAAATTGCAGTCACGGGGAGTAATTAGGTCCCTTAAAACAGTTATCATCATGAACATATTATGCCTCTGTATAAGTGCAATGGTGTTGGTGCAGTACACTGAGGTTACCAGCTGCAATAAGTGTTGGTGCTTTCAAATTTACCTTCATTTATTCCGAAACTTATCGTTGAGCGCTATGTGGCGATAAATGATAATATTGCTACCTTAGTAGCTTGGGACAGCCGAAGTTTTCCAAAGTGTTCTGAGTATTTCCCTACGGCGCTATGCGACTAAAGACGAAACTATTGGTCTCTACATTTCAAACAGCCAATGAGATATAGGCCCTAGGCAGTGCCTTTTATTTCACTTACTACTCTTTCTAATCATTTAAAAAAAATGTGTTTGTAAATTACATGTGCCAGTGCTGTAGTTACAAAATATCCGTTTCCCTATTCATTATTATCATTACGGGAAAATGAACTGAATGTTACGTCCATTATACTGTACTCCTTATCACCCCCACTAAAACCACCACCACCACCACTACCACCACCACCACCACCATCACCACCACAAAAAGTTATTAAAAAATCTGTTAGTTTAAGTATCATGTGCCAGTTCTGTAGTAGTATTCATTATCTATCTATACCAACATAATAAAGTTGAAGAGTTTGTCTGTTTGTTTGTGTGTTTTTGTGTTTAAACGGGCTAATCTCTGGAACTGCCAGTTGGATTTGAAAAATTCTTTTTTTTATATGATAGCCAGATTCAAGAGGAATAGTTTAGGCTATGTTAAACTTTGGACAGACCACTCCATTCCCTGCATATAGGCCCTTTGGCACAAATCTACATCGTTTCACCGATCTGAACCAAAATTTGTATACTTACCCTTTGGAACCCTGCGAGTGATGCTGTCTGCATGAAATTTATGACAGACCAGTCCATTCCCTGCATTTAGGCCCTTTGACACAAATCTACACCTTTTCACCGATCTGAACCAAAATGTGTATACTTAGCCTTTGAACCCTGCGAGTAACACTGTTTACATGACATTTCGGACAGACCACTCCATTTCCTGCATTTATACCCTTTGGCACAAATCTACACCATTTCACCGATCTCAACCAAAATTTGTATACCTACCCTTTGCAACTCTGCGAGTAACACTGTTAACATAAAATTTCGGACAGACCACTCAATTCCCTGCATTTATGCCCTTTGGCACAAATCTACACCGTTTCACCGATCTGGACCAAAATTTGTATACTTACCCTTTTGAACCCTGCGAGTAACAGTGTCAGCATGGAATTTCGGACAGGCCACTCCATTCCCTTAATTTAGGCCCTTGGGCACAAATATACACCGTTTCACCGATCTGAACCAAATTTCACATACTTAGACTTTGGAACCCGACGAGTAACACTGTCTGCTTGAAATTTTGGACAGACCACTCCATTCCCTGCATTTAGATCCATTGGCACAAATCTGCACCGTTTCACGGATCTGAACCACATTTTGTACACTTACCCTTTGGAACCCTGCGGGTGACACTGTCCACTTGAAATTTCGGACAGACCACTACATTCCCTGCATTTAGGCCCTTTATCACAAATCTACACCGTTCTTCCTAATTGCACCAAATTATACATACACTTTGAAACCCTGCTGGTAACACTGTCCACTTGATATTTTGGACCACGCTCTCCATTCCCTACATTTAGAATAACAAACAAACTGAACTTGAAAACCATGTGTTAAGGCCCTAGAATCATTCATGTCCATAGTAGTGTAACTGTAAGAGTATTTTAATAAGTCTATTGTTGATTGGCAATTCGGGCTGCATCATGTCGCCCCTACCAGTGTTATGGTGCAGAATTGTGAAAATAGTTAAATCTTGAGCTGCTTATAAATTACAGCCACGGGGAGTAATTAGTGCAAAAAGATTTCTTTTGCCCCTAAAACAGTTATCATCATGAACATATTATGCATCTGTATAAGTGCAATGGCCTTGGTGCAATACATTGAGGTTATCAGCTGCAATAAGCGTAGGTGCTTTCAAATTTACCTTAATTTATTCCGAAAATTATCGTTGAGCGCTATGTGGCCATAAATGATGCTTTTGCTACCTCAGGAGCTCGGGACAGCCGAAGTTTTCCAAAGTGTTCTGTTTATTTTCCTACGGCGTTATGCGAAAAAAGACGACATTATTGGTCTCTACATTTCTAACAGACAATGTGATATAGGCCCTAGGCAGTGTCTTTTATTTCACTTAATCCTCTTTCTAATCATTTTTAGAAATGTGTTTGTAAATTACATGTGTCAGTGCTGTAGTTAGTAAATAGCCGTTTCCCTATCCATTATTATCATTATTATCATTAGGGGAAAATTACCTAAATGTTACGTCCATTTTACTGTACTGCTTATCACCCTCACTACAACCACCACCACCACCACCACCACCACCACAACCACCACCACCACCATCACAAAAAGTTATATTTAATGTTTTTTGCTGGTAGTTTAAGTATCATGTGCCAGTTCTGTAGTAGTATTCATTATCATCCATAAAACAAATAAATCCACCGGGCGAAGCCGGGCACTACTGCTAGTTACCCATATAATTACACATAGTGCGTATTTTCTAACGGGAAATAAATACGAATTGCATAGCACGTTTCATTGCAAGCTTCCGCAATAAAGAGGCTAGTTCGTGGATTAAGGATTCCTACACCCGTCCCTTGACCAAAAATTACATTACTTACTAGCAATATTAAGTAAACTATTTGGTTTACGTGTCAGAATATATGTTGGCTGTAGTAGACTCTACCGTGGATCAAATAACTGTGGTAGCGTGTTGAAATACGAGGTGCTATAAGTATATACAATTTTTCTCATTGCAAATACACACTAATTATTTGTGCTTAATATTATAACGTCATATTAATTATAAATCAATAAATATAAAAAATCAAATAAGAAAACAACCCTTCTTAATTTTAACCACAGTCCATCGGGTGAGAATCTGGTAAGCAATCTCCTTGGCTAAATCTGACCTTCCTAGAAGAATGTTATCAATAGCCTTATTATAACTGCCTAGCATATAATGTCTTGAAATGAACGATTTCTTCAGCGTATTATTCCTCTATTATAAATCATTTCTTCCAAATTTTATATGTTTTCGTTCAGTACATTCCATTACAGAATATCAAGGTACTGAAATATGGACCGGGTAGCAAACAATAGCCGCCATTCCGACGAGTGAAACTTACATGCTCGGTGCACGGCAAGGCATGGCTGGTTTGAGCACTAGTCACTGCTACAGTATAACATAATAATATAAAATTATAATATCCAACGGGTCACCTTCTTGAGGACAGTTTAAACAGCCCTCTGTACGATAAGCGGAACTGGTGAAACCGCGCCTAGTTGGCTCATAAGTTACGGATAAGCCTGCTATGCTTGCATGATTCACACGGCCGACATCTTGAAATTATTTGGCTGATAACCTTGTTTCATCGTTTTTCAGTTGATAGATGACGGTAGGGGGTAGCTATACACACATGCAGACACACGAAGCTTTGGCCCGTTTAGATCTCATAAGTCGTCTTTAATTTTTTGCTAAATTTGAAAAGAAAATCTCAGATAATACCAAATAACAAAATGACATTAGAATCCCGTGAATGGCCACCCTCTAGTCACCTCTGACATAGCCATCAAATGCACCCCAGCATAATCAAAACGTCTCGTCCGCCCTAATTCTCACGGAACCCCATCCAATAAAACAGAAAAAAGGACACCAAACTTTGACCTCTTCCAACCACCACTGACTAAGTACCAATAGCTTTCGAAATTTCCTCTCCTACCTCCTCAAACAATATCAACTATGTATAGGATATAAGAAAGGCTGTCCCAATTTTACCCCCCTGCAACCACCACTAACTGAGCACTCAAAGATCCCGATCTCCCTTCTCCCCAAACACCATTAAACCACACCAAATAACAGGAATTATAAAAGGAACCCGAACTTTGAGCCCCTTCACCCGCCACTGCCTGAGTTACCCAGAACGTCCGTTATTAAACAATATTATGTATTTAAGTCTGTTATTTGGCTGTTATTTGTGCAAGCGTGAAGTGCTCACAAAGCTGTAGTTTGTGCTATGATTAATACATTAAATTAATTAAATTAATATTCTGTGGAATTGTAATTATTATGATAAGGGTTTTGGATAGGTACCCCGGGACTTTAACTGGAGTTTGACAGGAGAGAGTGTGGAAAACTTCGCGGAAAACCACACTCAGGACGGCCGTGGGATTCTTACCACCGATATCCAAATTTGATACAGCTCCCCTTTTAATAAGAGTTTGTCTCGGAGACCTTGAATAGTTCATCACAGGTTCATCAATTTTCATCCTGTTAAAATTGCGCCGTGTTTGCTTAGCTTTGTTTCTTCATTCTTCTTCGGTTAGATGAAATTATATCCTGCATAATCAATCAATCATTAAATATGAAATGCGTCCACCATCGCAACAATGCATAACTGATACAATGTTCTTAAAAACAGCTTTAGAAAATAGTTCCCCTTGGAGCCATCATATCTATTGTATAAGACTTGAACATGAGACGGAGACGGGATTAAAAACTGAATCTCCTGCTGTCCGAGCAAGTGCGTTTAGCTACTTACACCAAAGTGACCACGCCCGACAACGACACTTTCTAAGCCTAAGGAGAGGGCGGCTTCTAACAACTCTTGATATCCCAGACAACAACACGTTTCCAAGTCTAAGACAGCAGGCGCTGCTTCTAACAACTCGTGATATCCCAGACAACAGCACGTTTCCAAGTCTAAGAGGGCAAAGGCGGCTTCTAACAACTCGTGATATCCCAGACAACAACACGTTTCCAAGCCTAAGAGGACGAGGGTGGTTTCCAACAACTCGTGATATCCAGGACAACAACACGTTTCCAAGCCTAAGACAGTGGGGGCAGCTTCTTACAACTCGTGATATCCCAGACAACAACACGTTTCCAAGCCTAACACAGTGGGGGCAGCTTCTAACAACTCGTGATATCCCACACAACAACACGTTTCCAAGCCTAAGAGGACGAGGGTGGTTTCCAACAACTCGTGATATCCAGGACAACAACACGTTTCCAAGCCTAAGACAGTGGGGGCAGCTTCTAACAACTCGTGATATCCCAGACAACAACACGTTTCCAAGCCTAAGACAGTGGGGGCAGCTTCTAACAACTCGTGATATCCCAGACAACAACACGTTTCCCAGCCTAAGACAGCGAGGGCGGCTTCTAACAACTCTTGATATCCCAGACAACAACACGTTTCCCAGCCTAAGACAGTGGGGGCAGCTTCTAACAACTCGTGATATCCCAGACAACAACACGTTTCCCAGCCTAAGACAGAGAGGGCAGTTTCTAACAACTCGTTATATCCCAGACAACAACACGTTTCCAAGCCTAAGGGGACGGGGGTGGCTTCTAACAACTCGTGAAATCCCTGACAACAACACGTTTCCCAGCCTAAGACAGAGAAGGCAGTTTCTAACAACTCGTGATATCCCCAACAACAACACGTTTCCCAGCCTAAGACAGAGAGGGCAGTTTCTAACAACTCGTTATATCCCAGACAACAACACGTTTCCAAGCCTAAGAGGACGAGGGTGGATTCTAACAACTCGTGATATCCCTGACAACAACACGTTTCCAAGCCTAGGAAGCGTGGGCGGTTTCTAACAACTCGTGATATCCCAGCCAACACCACGTTTCCAAATCTACCTTAATTTATTTTTATTTTTATTTGGGATTAAAAATTATTATGTTTTCTATTCTAATTTAGTGTATTTATTTTAGTATAAGTTAATAGAAGAATTTAACTAAGAGGAAGAGTGTGACTTCTAACAACTCGTGATGTCCCAGACAACAACTCGTTTCCAAGCCTAAGGCAGAGAGGGCGGTTTCTAACAACTTGTGATATCCCAGACAACACCACGTTTCCAGGTCTAAGAGGAAGAGTGTGGCTTCTAACAACTCGTGATATCCCAGACAACATACGGAACTACCTGTGCTCTAATGTCTGTACCTGACAAGGGATTTTTGAATAATTCAAATGGCTTAAGGAGCGATCTTATCTTTCCATTAGATATGCATGTCCGTGATGGTATAGCCTGAAGGTATTCGTTACATGTGACATATAACCTTTCAGCGTTGCCGCGTGTATTAAGACACAATGCGAGTGCAATGGAAAGTTTTTAAAAGATCCCATGTTCGTATCCTTGTGCTGTCAGTGGCCAAACATAGTATGATATTCTCCTAGACTCCCCTTACTCACTCCAGACAAATGCTGGGATAGTGCCTTAATTCAAGTCTCGACGCACCCAGCCTGTCAGTGAACCTAGGCTATTAGTTGCAATTAATAACACTACCATATTCAACACAAAAATACAGATTAAGAAACATAAACTACACACGCGTGCGTGCAGGGCTGATGTTCAATATGTCCCAAACCCTAATTGAACATATTTGCTACTACAAACACTAATTTGGCATGATAAGTAAATCGCATGTTTGCAGTTATCAGTAACTTAATGATTTCCATGAAAGATAGAACTCTGAGACAAATACTACACGGTATGATAGGTAGTGCAACCTCTCCCATGTTACGAGCAATGGAGTGTGGAAGGGGAAGTAATCCTATTCACTCCCTGGTGTACCCGAGGCTTGCACACCGAAATTTGCAACTTATAACTGTATAATATGTAGTGCAGGAACACCTGACTGATAAACTACATAGGTGATAGGATGGACCAAAGTGAGCATATTCACATAGTGAACACAGCACATCGGTTGGTTTGTTGATATCAAGTCGAAAGGAAAATCTTGAAGCATTATACAAATGATTTATTTCACTGTAGGAACCAATATGTATTTAGGCTACCTACTATAATCAACGAAATTTTCCAGCAGTCTATATTCACTATCAGCCGTAAATATTAGCAACCTAAATTATTTGTTAACAGTGAAGAAAAGGTTGGAAATTACTTCACCCGTATCCAGCAAATGTCTGGCATTTATAACTACGACCAGGAATAAGATCGAGTTTTCTATACACATACTGTACTAATATTGTGATCACTCTGGTGATCACTTCTTATTCAGCCAACCAAAACACACCATCACACTATGACTACTGTCAGGTCCACTCTATACACATGTATCGGTGAACAATAAAATGTGATACATGGACAACTTAAATGACATGATTGGGTATCATCCTCCTCGGACGAGACGGTACAGCAACATCAAAAATTGATGCAAATCGCTAATTGCTGGCCTGTCAGGACGCTATGGGTACATTTTAGCCAATCAGTTTGCCCGTATAGAACTTGCCAAATAACTGAATTTTTGTTGCTTTCAGAATTCAGTATCCATTAAGGCGACACTCTTGAGATAAACAGATATTTTTACCTAATGCATGGATTTTCACGAAACTTTGTAGGAATGTCACCCAAACAAAAGTAGAGACATCAACAACATTTGTTTCATATACAATTAAGAGTTTTTCCAATTTATTTTTTTGAATTCTTAATTCCAATTTTTTCATAGATTTCAAATGACATGTTAATGGAAATTTGGAATTAGGCAGATAATACTTCTTTAAAATCAATACGTATCGATTTTTTTGTAAATAATTTTCATAATGAGATATTATAGTACTAAATTTGTGTAATTCTTTTGTTCAAAAATTTTGGACTTTTAAATCCCTACTACTGGGAAGAATTCTTCAATCAAGAATTCCATACGCAGGCTTCCTAATATAGCTGTGATACATATACCATACCAATTTTGTTACATTTGGCAGAATATTACGGGAGAAAAATGGGATTTAAATGTAAAATTACAATTGGCGGGAAAATTAAAGCGAAGTTCAAGTGACGTTATCTTCCTACCTAATGCATGGATTTTCACGAAACTTTGTTGGAATGCCACCCAAACAAAAGTAGAGATATCACAAACATTTGTTTCATATATAATTAATAGTTTTTCCAAAATATTTTTTTAGTTTTTTTTTGAAATTTTAATTCAATTCTTTTCATAGATATCAAATGACATGTTAATGCAAATTTGGAATTAGGTAGATAATACTTCTTTAAAATACACTACGTATCGATTTTTCTGTAAATAATTTATATAATGAGATATTATAGTACTAAGTTTGTGTAATTTTTTTGTTCAAAAATTTTGGACTTTTAAACTACTACTGGGAAGAATTCTGCAATCAAGAATTCCATACGCAGGTTTCCTAATATAGCTGTGATACATATACTATACAAATTTTGTTACATTTGGCAGAATATTATGGGAGTAAAATGGGATTTAAATGTAAAATTACAATTGGCGGGAAAATTAAAGCAAAGTTCAAGTGACGTTATCTTCCTGATCCATTACCTAGAAGTCACCAGAACCGTATGTTTTCCTTCCTTTTGTTTCTTAGCAGTTTCTGTACGAATATTGGTAATTCTGGAAGCTTGTCTAGTATCTTGATACACAACTACAAGAGGTTACTTGCGCGCGAACTTCACAAAAGTAAACAGACTGGCTACCGCCACAGAACTCACAAGAAAGAAGAAACATACAAGAATAACAAAACTTATAGTTGTCGGCATTATTGTAGTGACATCAGGAATACCAATACAAGCATACAATGTTGCTCAATGACAGTAGAGTCAAGTACTGAAATATTAGTCCTTTGCAGGCATTATAAATTCATTCAGAAACATGGTAGAACTTACAGCTCGATTCTGTAAAAATATATGCGGGAGGGGGGGGGGGGGCTGTTGGCCCATCCCCGAAATGCGTAATTGCAAAGAACAGGGGTATGTTATTGATTTGATTGAATGAAAACATGACAATCACATCATAAATAATCTAACAAGCAGTTCAGCAGATGCCATGCCCATTTCTGCTGTGTGCAGACTGACAAACAAAGCATTATTCAGGTGATAAATTGTTTGAATCAATGGAATAACGTTGTGACAAGAAAGAAGAAACCCAATCCTTTCAATTTCAGTCATAAGAAAAAATTCACCAAAATGAACAAAATATCGACTTTTATCTCCGGAGTGTCGCCTTAACACATTTGAACATCAGGAGTGAATCCTGAAAATAATTCGTGGGGGGGGGGGGGAACCGGGTGAGCTAGCCGTGGTCGTTACGGCATGACTAATGGCAGTCGCTCACATCCGGGAGGCGAGGAGGTTCGAATCCCCCCGCCGGCAACCTTGAAGATGGTCTTCTGTGGTTTCCCATCTTCCTTCCAGGCAAATGCCGGGGTTGGTCCCTAACTATAGACCACAGCCGCTACCTTCCAACTCTTCGCCCTTCCCTTCCAAACTTTCCTCCCCAACGGTACTTGTAGCTCACCCATTGGGTGTCCGTCTCGAAGCAGCTACAACACTGGCGAGCCGAACATGTCCTCGGACACTCCCGGCACTAAAAAGCCATACGCTAAAAAAAAAAAAAAAAAAAAATCGTGGGGGATTGTGAATGGAAGTATAGACCTTGTGTAGTGACGGGGCACAGGGGAGTAATGGATAAGACACTTTAGAGGTGTGTAATATATCCCCCAAATCCTTCTCCTATGTAAGTGTCTAACGAACATCTAATAGATCATGGGAATAATTGAGGGACGAATTTCTTTGTACTATGGGTGAATTTTGTCATGTTGTAGATTTCACGCATTTCTATTTTTTAGCCTATAACGAGTTATTCTAATATACAATTTGTTAGAATAAATATGAACTTTTGAGAAGTGAGAGTAACGAAACTAACAATAAAGAGATCGAAGCAAATATGTTATTGATGTGAAAATCACAATGGTAACTTCTCCTACGGGGGCCAATTTTTCCGTTGCACGTCTCTGAATTCTACCGTCAAATCGAATGAATTTTAGGGGAAAGAGCTAGACATTGTTGCAATGAAAATGTCAATACCGCTACCTTCAGTCAGAACAAAGCTTTAATTTCTGCATTATTGGTTTCCATTGCATTTCTCTCTCAACGAAAAATCGATTATATGAATATACATATTTTCATTTACTGCACAGAAGTCTATAATCCTGACGACTACTAAGTTATGAGTCCCAATAATCAATTTCAATCTTTGCTTTTCCTTTAGAACCTACTGTAGCAGCCGTAGAGTGATATTTTGCGCCCTAGTGCGACCCCTTGGAGATATGCCACAATTTCACCACACGATACAATACTATGTACGTAGGCAAATGGATTCCATTTTCATCAACGTCCTGCAGAGATCCAATGGAAGACATACCTTCCTTTTCTAACTCAAACCTGTCCTGCTCGGCATCTATTATACAGTCATAAATAAGGTCTATATCCGACTTGACACTTCCACCCACTACTTGTATGTCACCAAGTAAATCGGCGATATAATTATTAGTCCATCCATTTCGAACAGTCCAGCTATCAACGTGCTGGGTAAAAATTACCCAAGGGTGACATCAGCATATAAACGCGTCAACATCTCGAGCAATAATGAACTCAGCAAATAAGAATGCAATCATTGCTGGTTGGGAGTGTCCATTAAGAAAATAGCAACGAGTGGAAGTCAAGATATTCATTAGACTTCGAATTATTCACAACAAATTTTTCCAAAGGTAAAAATACCCAAGCGTGCCCTCGTGGGGAGGACGATACGTTCCTGAAGAAATGTGACTGCCAGTACACAATGCACCGTCTGCAGGGTAAGTGTGTATTAAATATTATTTATACTCACTAGAGAAGTATCAGGTAAGACAGGTCGAAACTTTGTGGATGCAAGCGTTGTACTATAATAGGACAACGTGTGGAAAATCAGCCACCAGATTGTACTGCAAGGCTTCGAAATCGTACCTGACATCCTGCTACGCAGACATGACGGCTGGCGGAGCTGGACATCACTGGCACTCCGAGTAGTCGCGTGGCGGGGCGTGTATGCTGACTGTGGCTGCTTTCCACCGACCTTGAGTGCCTGAGCCAGCAGGGCTGTCCGTTCCAACATGTACGGTACTCGCTACTTCCCATTGATTTACATGAGAGATTCGCCACATGATTTCGGAGCATTGCAGTTCAATCTGGCGGCTGATTTTCTGCACGTTGTCCTCTTATAGTACTACGATTACGTCCACAAAGTTTCAAGAGAGATTTCGACCTGTCTTACCTGATACTTCCCTTGTCAGCAGCAGTGACGTCTGATATAGCGCTAAAATTTAACAGTGGAAGCAGGTTACAGCAGTATGAAGGAATTTTTAACCGCTGGGACCATCGAGGTGAACAGATATCGCCAAAATGAAGTTTAACATTTTAGAGGCATGTACGGGATACTAAGTAGGAACGACGTGGTAAATCCGCCGAGATACTTCTCAACGGGGAATTCAAAATGGAAAGAAATAGCCAAACGCATAAAAGAAGAAGCGGAGGGTAACTGAGCCTAACATAACTTTAATGATAAGGAAAATAACATTTTCTCTTACTTCAGATGAGTAACCGGACGGTGTACACGACGAACAGATTTATATAAAAAATACGTGCACTCGAGAATTTAACAGAAGACAATATAGTAACTCATAGGATACATAAAATGCTGCAATTAGGCCTATAAATAAACTGACTTGGCAGAAAAGTTTAGAAAACATTAAATGAGAATCGCAAAAGACAAGTTCAGTGATAAAATTTACAAATTATGCGATAACTGCGAACTATAAAAGGGAGTAGTCTGAATTAAATGAATAAAACAATTACTTAATAACAATGACCATAAAGGCAGGTAGGATCGACTAAACAGGCTTATAGCCACAAAGGAACTGACCACGAGGCCTTGCTCGCATAAATTTACATGAAACACACAAAGGAAAATAAAAACGGGAGGTGGTCAATGAATGACGCAGTGACCCAAGCCATTGAAACAAGGGATTCCAAAGAGAACACACATTTCATGGTGTGACAAAGGAGGTGAAGAGTAAGCCCACTACAAATTACATAAACTACAAATGAATGAAGCCAAGCAAATGAACTGATGAACTTACGTGACAAGTAAAACTGAAGTTCAACGTAATTCATTAAAATAGACAAATCGTTCATGACAAATGTTACATAAATGATACTCTGACACACGTTGGAACCAAGAATGAATGCCACATGGCAGAAAAGTGCATATTCGTACAAGACATGCCTAGTAATGTACAACGTATTAGGCCAAAAATCCTAGTTTGTTGCGTCTCGGAGAGAAAGGACACGAGGGCTCAAAGTGCACAATGCCTCCGAGACCCTTTCCGAAGAAAAGACAGAGAAAATTATGTTCCACTGAAACATACATGCACATACTCGCACAAAACATTTCTCACGAGACCAAAAAATGAACGCACAATAAAACACACTTGCGTAAGCAAGTACAGAAACCAACTTGCCTCATAATGAATTGCCCAGGACAAGGGAAATTACAAAATAAATAAACTTACGATAAAAACGATCGTTGCTACACGTAAGGAAATTAAATAAACCTAAAATTACTTAGTCCTACTTACGAAAATGTGTGTGTGGTGATCAAGAAACCTGAGTTCCTTTGAGCAAGTCATGGACAAAAAACCTGGCCGGGTGAGAGGATTGCTCCTACACTGGTGAAGTGATTCAAAGGAAAGACGTGAAAATTGTGACAAGTAGGCTAATAAATGGACGGGAAAATGCCAAAATTGTTAAATGAATATGTGAAGTGAAGGTCGTTCTTGACAAGTAAAGTTCAATGTAAAGACCCTGAGTATAATAAACTAGGGGACACGGGTTCGAATACTGGCTTTGGCATGTGGCCTACTTTCTTTCACTGTATTCCGTAACTCAAATATGTAACCGCACCACGCTAACATTCTTTCCACTTTCACTCAGAATGTTTGCAATGAGCACGCAGTTTATTATCACTGGCTCCGAGAAAGACTGTCATACAGGTGTAAATATGCAACATTCCTTGCACAGCGAGGCATAACCTTACAATATTAAACGTGCACTTGCGAGAGACAGTTAGTCCCCCTTGCTGCTACCTGCCTGTCCTAGAAAAATTAGACTTAATAAATAAACTAAATACATTGCAATAATTAAACTAATTTTAAACATTAAATAATTAATTAATTAATACAAAGGCAAATTAATTTGAAATAAATAAATATTTTAATGAATAAATACATAATAAATAAATAACTCAATAAATAATTAAAAATAGATATGAATAGATTTAATTAAATAATTTTACTAATGAAATATAATTTAAAATGAATTAATTAATATATAAATAAATAATTTTAAAGAAATACATATTTTATTAAATAAATACATAAATAAATATATAAATAAATAGATAAATAATTAAAAATATAAATAAATAGTAATGGGGGTAACAAGGAAAAATGCTAAGTGGAAAGGATGTACTTTGTAGCGTATTCTCAATAAACTTAGGCCTAAATTTGGCAGTGTTAACGAGTCCAAGAAGCCCCTATATGTCCTGGAGCGCTTAACCATGACTCATTTGTTTATGCGAGGTGGGCAAGAGATTGGTCGTTAATAGTTGAGATTGTTCTTCACAATTGTCATACATTCATACAGATTATGTCATTGCCGGCCACGACACAAACTAACATAAAAACCATGTAATGTTTTTAAGTTGCAAAAACAGATGGCGCTGGTAGCACCTAGACTTAGCATTAATGACTAGTACTCAGAATATCCAGCAGAGCACACCACAGGCGTGGACTACAATCTAGAACTCTCTCGAAGCGTCATTCCGAGAAGAGCCTACATCGAGGACGGACGCGACAAGGATCAGCTTTTAAAACCAGATAAGTTAACATAACATTATTCCATTTAGTGCAGTGTATCATTTGTGTATTCGCCACATGAGAATTACAATATAATTAGGCCACTAGTTTAAAGAGGAACGGTTGATTTAAAACATAAATAACAAAGTAGTGTAGACAACATCACTACTGAAGTTACTCACAATAATAATTCATTAGATCATAGGCAACATACTTAAACCGCATTAATAATAATTATAATAATAATAATAGCGCAACAACCATAGAAGAAAACTATACTATCTGCAAATAGGTTTGACGCGTTACACAAGTTCTTACAAACTTATGTAATCTAAACATTGTATATATTTGTGATTAAGTGTAATTCAGAAACAATGTATACAAATTAAGCCTAAGCGAACAGAATCCGAGGATGAACGCTTGACGTTCGAAACATAACATCCAATTAAGTACCGCATTTTGTACATAAAAGCTTGTTAGTGTGTACTAATATCTCGTTTCTTTCAGGTTTGGGTATGCAAATACTTGTTTCCCGCCTAAAGTAATTGGGCACAATTTTGTGTTGACCGACTTGAAAGCTTTCTATAATAAAATAAATAGTTTTAATTGAATAATTTAACTAATTTAATTAAATTAATTTATTAATTAACACATAAATAAAAATATTTAGTTAAAAAATAAATATATAATAAATACATACAACATTTATTTGTTTAAATATTTATTTACTTATAATTATTTATTTATGTGTCAATTATTTATTGATGTCCGATCGCTAGCGGTAATGCATTACAAGAATCATACGTTTGAAATTCCAGCCTGTTGTTTCGAATCCTAAGACATAACCACCTCCCATACAATACATCTCGACAAGGAGAAAACACGTCATTAATATCGCCACAAAGTAGTTTGTTCAGTGCTAAATATTCTTATGCCGCAACAAAGCTTGTGTATTGTCATTAACAACGTGAGTAATAACAGTCAAGTGTCGCGATTCAGTGAGTGCTTGGCGCCATCATGGTACGTTGTTTCTGTGTTAACTGACCTGTAAT
The DNA here is from genome assembly GCA_946902985.2 of Meconema thalassinum. Taxonomy (NCBI): domain Eukaryota; kingdom Metazoa; phylum Arthropoda; class Insecta; order Orthoptera; family Tettigoniidae; genus Meconema; species Meconema thalassinum. The sequence goes on along the minus strand of CAMPQE020000344.1, from coordinate 37,745 downwards.
CGACCACCCAGACTCTTTCCTTCATCATGAGCAAATCTATCTCAGTTATTACATGGTGAGTGTTGCTATATTCATCTGATTACTTTGAATTAACTGTGGAATGTTTGGCTTCTTTTTAATGTTTATTGAATACAGATGATAGAGGTGAAAAATTGGCGTATCCTCTTTGTAACTACATTATTTTACTTATTTGAATGTACTGGGTGTTGACGCAAGATCAATTATTATAAAATGGACTTATCGTGCGGATTGAATGTCCGAGTGTAGAACTGAGTATTACTTGAATCAGCTGATTAAAAACTCATCACGCAGCTCAGCTGTTCCAATCTCCAGCCATATCCTTCACTTTCTTTTGAAATGCAGAGTACAGGCATGCTCCTCGGCTGGAAGGAATTCATGGCGAACGGTGATCCAAGATTTGCTTCTTGGTGCGGGCAGCAGCTATTGTGAGTGTGGTTTCCCCAAAGATTTTCACACTCCAGGTGCCTTATTTAAGTAGTCCCGGGACACCTACCCCTGTCCAATATCCAAACACAGTTACAAACACAACCACAATAACACATGTTATCAGACAAATTGCATAGTATGGTACTCTTAAAATTATTCTTATTTTATTGTTTGGCATAATATACTGTTCAGGTTTACAGAAGTATTAGAAGCCATTTTTAAGTATTGCCTAGTTCCATTAAAGAATGCTTTCCAGTCAGTCAACACAAGTTGTGCCCAATCACATTAGGTGGGAAAACAAATACTTTAACTCCATAACCTGAAAGGAATATTATATAACATATTTATCACAAAATAACACGCTTTAATGTAGAAAAGTGGGGGGTACTTAATTGGATAACATGTTTCGATCGTCAAGCGATCATCATCATCAGACCTAATCACTTAGGCTTCGTTAATGTACGATGTTTATGAATTACACTTATTCACAAGTATATACGGTATATACAAAGTTTAGATTACATACGTTTGTAGAAACTTGTGTTACGTGTCAATCTTATTTTGCAGATATAGCTCACTTCAATAGTTGCTGCGTTGTTTTTAATGTAATTAACGTATATTAACCTGTGATCTATTCAATTATTGTGACTAACTTCAGGAATGATGAGTCTACTTTTTGTTATTTATGTTCTAAATCAACCATTCCTCTTTAAACTGGTGGTCTATTGTAATGTGGTTATAATCTCAATGTGGCGATACACAACTGATACACTGCACTAGAATGGAATAAGATTCTATAAAATTAGCTGGAGTTTGAAACCCAAGTCCTATAGCGTCCATTCTCGTTCACTGCTCACCTTGGACTGCAAGCTTATGAAAATACAAACTAACATTTGTTTTACATTACGTAGCATATTGAAGTACGGCAAATAGTTTTGATTTAACGTATTAGTATTAACCTATTGATTAGTGGTGTAGCGGCTAGCATTGATTGCCGTCGCACCGGAGGCCCGCGTTCGATTCCCGCCTCCGCCAAGGAATTCAATCCTGGTTTGAGGTCTGGAACGGGGTACACTCAGCCTAAGTACAGGTGGTTTCGATTCCCACCTCGGCCATCCTAGAAGTGGATTCCCGTGGTGTCCTATTTCTACTCTGCTGCCTCCTACTCAAATCCTATTTATAGTTAGTTCTTGTTGTTTTAAGGAACATAGTAGCGAGGTCATCTGTCCCTCCAGCCTAATCACAATCTTGTACAGCTATCACAATGACACAGGTTATCATACATATTCAACAAACACCCAAATACTCGGGACTACATGTCCATGATGTCGCAAAGTCCCTAAATCAATCAATCTATCAATCAATCGATCAATAAGAACTAAACAATTAATTGATTATCATCATTTTATTGTAAGATTAGGAAATACATCTCGGGTGATGATTTTGTATATTTGTGTATTCAGCCTCTCCACAGGGTACGCCCTAGGTGTAGTCAGTCTGTTACCTTTGTGATCTTGACCTTTCATTCCACAAAACGTCAATGGACCATGGAAACATGGGCGACTCGAATGTCCGTAACAATTTACGCAGTTGTTATCTATAAAAACCATTACAACTCTTTATTAAGAAAACGAAAGTTTGAGGCTTTTCAGTCGGTCAACACGATTGTACCCGAATGAGATGGGTTATTCCGTAATCCTGGAAAAAAAATACATTAGAATAATTAATACACTTGGATGACCAATTTCGATCGTCAAGCGATCATCATCAGATCCATTACACTTAGACTTTAATATTTAGGTCTGAAAATATGGGTGATAATATTAACAATATGTACACTTATTTAGTTTAAGTATTAGTTGAGGTAGTTCAACTCGTCGGTATTTGTTAGTTATAGTCCATGTGATGTTTAGTTAAAATACTGGAAGTGGTGATTGAACTCCAAACTCGCTTGTTTAGAGTGCATATGTGATGGTAGTTAAATGGTCAGTTCAGGTTGTATTGTGCAGGCTACTTATATGATTGAGTCTTGCGCTGTCCTGGTGAGAGCAGTTATCTTTGTCACTATCTACTCTCAACTGGGGGAGCTTCCTGTGTGCTTGGATCTCATATACACCTGGGCATTTCTCCTGTCGCATTCCTAAGTTTCTGTGTTCGTCGTACAAACGTGACTTTATTAAGACTGGAATTCTGCATACAAAAATATAGGTTGTCAAAAATTACTGTCGAGTGGGATGATAACTTGCGGAACTTACCATTATATTTTGTATCTCCAAAATGATTTAATAAAGAGGAACAGTTGCTAACTCATGTTAAAGAATACGGACATATCTTCTAGAATTTATATAGAAGATTTCTCAAAACAGTTCTACTAATTATTGAACTAAAGATATCTCTAATGATATTTGATTTTGATGGACGTTATGGAAGTATTATCAATAAATTACAACTTTGGAACGCCAGTTTTCAGGTGTGACAATGGCTAGCACTGAAGTAATGGTTTGACTCATGACCGCACAATCACCCGTCGATATACCTTCATTTTGTTGTTAGCATATCCAGTAAATACAACCAATGAATTGAAGAGGGATTAGCATAAAATATCCATCATACCACAACGAAACATGATTTGTTGCTATTAGCATTTAACGATGTATTTTATAGACAACAGATTTTAAATGTCCTGGGAAATTCTTAATGGTGATCTACGTGATTTCATCACATGATATTCCAAAGTTGTCTGTTTAACGAGGAACAACAATTTCATCAGGGCAATAGTGTCAAATGAATGCAAGTAAGGTGTTACCTTCTCGGCTGTAAGGACCAACGAGATTTATTGCTGGTAGTGTGAAGGATTTTACAATTTCCCTCAACTTCCAGGTGGCTCCAAATTGATTCATCCAGCTGTAATAATGAGTAATAGAGGGCATTGGATAATTCCCTCTGGGGGAAAGGGCCGAACTACTCTTTCTTTGCCACTGGCGATTAAAGCCAATGTGGAGGATTATACTTCATTTCCTCCAACAGGCAATAAAACTAAAGAACGAGGTACTTTATCTTTACATGCATGTCACGGGTCATCGAATCGAAAAATATTGTGCACGTTTCTATGTCACTTACTACTATTTCAATTCATATACAGTACTAGCCACCAGTAGCAGTCATATAAAATAGTGATCTTTGGTTGCCTGCAAGATATTTCTCGTGGTACTATAATTTATACCTACCTTTTAGATATCTTTCCACGGAACTCAATCATACGATACGCTCACATTCCGGACCTCGCCTTTGTCCACAGACTCTCGACTGGCCTTAACTTACTTGCCAATTGATGGCAGACGTTTTGGCTGCCGAAGCACGTTTGAATAAACCCAAGTGCTGTTTTATTCCTCTTTCATGTTTACACCTCGAACGCACCATATTTTATCGAACAACCTGGTATGCACACCCGTCAACAAATTCTTTGGCAACTTCCTCTAGTAGCACTTCTCCTTATGAGAAAATTTCCCAGAAAACTGAAAAAACTTTCCCTAAGGCGTAATTTATATTTCACAATTTTCTTTCCATTTCATCTTCTACTAAAGTCAATATCACATTGTTGTAAGTAAGTTCAATATCAATGTTTAATTGTGGTGGAAGTATGCTGTTTCTTAGCCAAACACCAGAAATGATATTAAAGAATTATATATAATATCATTTTTGTAATCCGAATGTATAAATTGTTATATATACTAACGAAGTTATTCCTAGTCGATATAAGCTAAATATATTAATCACTACTTCACGCTGAACATACCACATATTACAAGGATATAGCAGTAGTGATTTTAGTTTCTGTTGCACAGAAAATTTCCTAATTGTTAGTAATTCAAGAGGACACAATAGCCAATACAGTGATTAATTACAGTAAGTCCTTCGCCGAAAGTTTGGATCATGTACGAGAGCTAGAGACACATGTTTCAAGTGTCCCTTCAGTCCACAACTGTAGTCCTTCCCACAGTAATCACGGTGGTATCAATAACTCATAGAACGTAGAATAGAGGAGAATTGCTGATTATTAAACAAGCGATTCAATTTATGTTCGATATCAGAGACGACGTTTATCTGTAATTCTGGACTGCAGGTACGTTAAAATGTTACAGAAGTGTGTTTTAATACCTAACTAGAATTTGAAGGAATTTACTGGACTATACCCAGCGAGCATGGCAATACCAGGTTCAGTATAAGAGGTTCTGAGAACACATTTCAGACTTTTGTTGTATACCACTCCTCGCCAGTTGGTTCGTAGGTTAAGCATTACACTTCCACTCTAAGGGGCAGATGGCCACGCTATTTCGCCCCATAAAGCAACAATCACCATCATCATCATCATCATCATATTTCCTTTCTAAATGCCGGCAATCCACTGCCAGTTGTCACCAGCTTCTACATACTTTCAATAAATATGGAAAAATCAGTATCAGTGGTTACGTAGGCTCTACATAACACCTCTTAATTAAATGAGTATTGTGTCACAGTAACCTACAATTAAGATATTTTTTGAAAGCTTTGCCGGTTCTAATTTTTACTGGTTGTATAAATTGACGTGCCACAGCAAAACCGGCCAATTCCAGAATGATGGTCATAACAAAACGCAAAAGAAACAAATTAAAATATTGGTTAAAACAATAAATATAGGTTTCATGTTGTTTAATCAATTTCATTTATGACAGGGTTGGCCAGTTGTGCTTTGTCGCTAGCTACTCGTGCACGTCCAGTAACTACTAACTAGTTTCACCACTCATTTTAGTCTAAACAATGAATTTTGCTCGCAATTAACAGTTTTCTGGTGATTACCTCGTCATAGATAGAATCTGCTTACTATTGAGCCATCCACAGCACGCACTGTAGGTGTTAGGTATTGTGTTCCGCCAAGCATAGCTGAAATTACCAACTAGTAGGCCAGACATGCCTTGACTCAGTACCCGTCAGTTTGTGATCGATACGACTTCAGTTCTTGATCAAAAAGAACGTTTAAATATTGGAGGACAATGAGCAGAAATAAACTCTGATTGCAACAGATAGCAATGATGATGACAGTTCTTCATGCAGTTGAACCGTAAATTTATCATCTGTTGCGCCTTAGGTGAAGGATGGCATTCCAAACACATTAATGTATCCGTAGTGGGCAAGGTTATAGCAGGGTGATGGCTCTTTAACCTACCGCTTCATTCACTTACCACTTACCAGGAAACTGGAGGAACCCCCGAAAATTAGACAACCCGTATGAATTTATAAATATGCTTATACTAGAGGTACTAAATTAGAGCTTATATCTGTATTTGGAAAATTGTCTTACCCAGCTTAAATTTTAGAAGTAACTCTCGTAATAAATGATCCAATGTTTGCTGTTACTTATCAATGAGACTTAAAGTCTAATCGAAGTTTTATGTATGGACTGGTGAGCTTCACTATAAAAATTTCACTGGACACATAGAGTATGAAATTAACTTAATAAGTTTACCTGACAAAACAGTTAGTACCTCCTGGAAACATCGTTCTAGTTCAATATAACACCACCATTATATTATTCATCTACTGGCATATAATCCTATAACCTATATAAAAAACAATCCAACATGGCGTCCATGCGATATATTTCACCGGTTCTTAATATTTCCAAAACTATTTTAGCAATCCAATTGAAGTTTTGAATTGTGATAGAGGACTATTAAGTAAGTGGATACGTGTGGCTTTCAAAAATCCTGAGAATTACTGTACATACACATCATGGTGGCCAAGTGATTCGCAAATATTTAAAGAGACTTTCCTTGTGATCTAATCACCCGAGAGCAATGAAACTTGGCACAACGAATGTTTATTCAGAGCTTAGTATAGAGACATTTCATGATCAATTGTTTTCATAAATTCAGAATGGCATTAGTTAAAAATTATAAACATTATTTCTTCCGCCTAGTTTCGTAGTGTCTTGGCTGCCACCGTGGAAGCACGGGTTCGACTCCCGGCTCTGTCAAGAAATTCAATTCTGATCTGTGGATTGGAACGGGGTCCACTGAGCCTCGAGAGGAATAAAAAGAGAAGAGTGGGGTTCGATTTTTACCTCAGCCATATTGGAAGTGATTTTCCGTGGTTTCTCACTTCTATTCCAGTTATATGCCGAGATGGTACCTTACTTAAGTTCACGGCCGCCTCCTACCCAAATCCTACCTTGATTACAAATACACACACTAGTACAGACATCACAGTGACACATATTATCAGACAATTTCTACACACACTCAAGTACACGGGGCTACATGGCCCAATGTCGCAAATCCCCTAAATAATCAACAACACAGATCTTTCATTTATTGTATCCTATTCCAGCAATTGGAGAGAAGATTCCTAAGATGGGCTGTAATAATAATAATCATCTTATGGGAATACATTTGACAGCATACGTTTCGTATATAATTTTCAAAAGAAAAATATGTATTGTCCGTTGAGCCATTATATATTTAAACACAAATTGTGCTAAATGTTCCGGCATAACTCAACAAAATGACAGTGTTTCGCCCCGGTGTGCAATTGGGCTCTTCAGTTGGTTAAAGCACACCTCGCCAAGACACTGTCTAGTACACACTGGGAAGGCCATTGCAAGACGTATTTGATACATGTGTATCCACGTCACGAGCAAAGCCAGTGCACTATGGGAGTCGAAACTCCACTCCAAAGCAATTATAACCTTACCTTGGCATTGAATATATAATTTTCAAAAGAAAAATAAGTATTGTCCGTTGAGCCATTATAAATTTAAACACAAATTGTGCTAAATGTTCCGGCATAACTCAACAAAATGACAGTGTTTCTCCCCGGTGTGCAATTGGGCTCTTCAGTTGGTTAAAGCACACCTCACCAAGACACTGTCTAGTACACACTGGGAAGGCCATTGCAAGACGTATTTGATACATGTGTATCCACGTGACGAGCAAAGCCAGTGCACTATGGGAGTCGAAACTCCACTCCAAAGCAATTATAACCTTACCTTGGCATTGAATATATAATTTTCAAAAGAAAAATATGTATTGTCCGTTGAGCCATTATATATTTAAACACAAATTGTACTAAATGTTCCGGCATAACTCAACAAAATGACAGTGTTTCGCCCCGGTGTGCAATTGGGCTCTTCAGTTGGTTAAAGCACACCTCACCAAGACACTGTCTAGTACACACTGGGAAGGCCATTGCAAGACGTATTTGATACATGTGTATCCACGTCACGAGCAAAGCCAGGGCACTATGGGAGTCGAAACTCCACTCCAAAGCAATTATAACCTTACCTTGGCATTGAATATATAATTTTCAAAAGAAATTTTCTGTCATTTTGTTGAGTTATGCCGGAACATTTAGCACAATTTGTGTTTAAATTTATAATGGCTCAACGGACAATACATATTTTTCTTTTGAAAATTATATATTCAATGCCAAGGTAAGGTTATAATTGCTTTGGAGTGGAGTTTCGACTCCCATAGTGCACTGGCTTTGCTTGTCACGTGGATACACATGTATCAAATACGTCTTGCAATGGCCTTCCCAGTGTGTACTAGACAGTGTCTTGGTGAGGTGTGCTTTAACCAACTGAAGAGCCCAATTGCACACCGGGGCGAAACACTGTCATTTTGTTGAGTTATGCCGGAACATTTAGCACAAATTGTGTTTAAATACGTTTCGTATATCATAAAAGTCTTATCTTTGACTTTTCTTAAAATGAATTCCACTGACTCGTTACAGAAAGATGTCATCTCGCCGTATGAGTCTGAATCACCGACACTTTCAGTTATAGGCCTATATTGTAGCCAAGAATATTTCGATTTAATGGTGTTGTTTTGGCGGTAGCTACGCTCGCTAAACGCACAGCGCTAGGCCATGAGGTCAAGCTATCTGCGGACTCGTTATACATGGGGTTCGAGCCCCACCGTCGGCCGTCCTTGAAATGGTTTTCCGTGGTTTCCAATTTTCAACATCTGGCAAATGCTGGGACGGTACTTTCTGATAGGTCACGGCCGCTTCCTTCCTCATCCTTGCCCATTTCATACTTCATTCATTTCATCGCTCATTAACTCCTCTCATGAGATTGGCGTCAGGATGGAAATCCGGTGGGAAAACCCACCCACCAGATGGAGTAATAAGTGGTAGACATACACACAATGGTGTTGTTTCGGACATAGGCCATGTACCAAAAGCTACTTAGTACATCACATGGAAAATCCTTTATAGGCGGGTTAATTTTTGAATGGAAAGGACCTGTACGATATATGCAAATAGGCTATTTAGTCCTTCATGGAACTACCTGTTAAAATAATTTTTTAAGGTACTTAGTGAATCGCCGCATCGCTCATTTCCAAAGAGCCCCCGTGTTATGAACGAATAAGCAACACTGCTAGGACTCATTATGTCAGGGCGCGGGCGGCCAGAGAGAAGCGGGGAAACCATTCTTGCCTGTAGTACGAGAAGAGTATACGCAAATAGACCTACTGTCGTGCAGCGCAGGGCATCTAGTGAGGGAGGGAGGTAGAGAAGTTTATTTCCACAGAGCATGTGTCAGTGGACTCGGACACCAGTAGCTACGCTCGCTAACGCGCAGTGCTAGGCTGCGGACTTGGTAGACATGGGTTCGATCCCCACCGTCGGAGTCCTTGAAATGGTTTTACGTGGTATCTCATTGTCAACTCCAAGAAAATGCCGGAACGGTACCTTCTGACAGGCCACGGCCGCTTTCTTCCACATCATTGCCCATTTTTATTCATCTCCATTCATTTCACCTCTCATTATCTTCTCTCATGAGGTTGGTGTCAGGAAGGGCAACCAGCCGTAAAAATCACCCACCACAATACTTTCATCGCATCTCATTCCCGACCCCGTTGAAAACGGGAATAATAAGTGGGTAGACATACCTAAATTTCACTTGAGCAAAACTGTGCAACTGCACACTGATTATTATGGGAAAGTTTCTTAACTTAGCGGATGTTATTCATCCTTGCAAGACATTTTTTTTCGTTGCTCCATAGATACGCATTCCCAGGCTGTGGACACATTTGTTCCATTGGAAGAAGAAAGCAGGGTTGAAGAAGAGAACGGGAATCTTGATGCGCACTTCTTAACTGTTTAAACTCCATTTCATTCCTTGTGGTGAAAGAAGTCTCCTCATTGAGAACAATTCGTAATCATGATTTCCGTTCGGATTCAATCGTGTGTCGATTGTTCCCTGTGGAACTCTGGCTTCAGAGACCTGCTTGCCTGTCACGCAAGTTACAACTGGTTCAATTCAATTTACACCAACAGACTAACCAGCTGCTGTTATCCCAAGTTCGACTACTGGCACTTAATGTGGTCTTCCAAAGGTTTTCATCACTTATCATAGGCATGGGATTAATTTCTCTGGACAACTTGCCTAATACTATTTATAAAATAATGATAATAGTAATAATAATAATTATAATAATAATGATAATAATAATGGCGAGTGTATACCCATTACTACAGTGTCTAAAATTAGATGAGATAAATGTACTGCATTCGTGGTGGTCGATTTTTACAGCCAGATGCCCTTTTTGACACCCACCTCGTGTGCGTAGTAAATGATAAGAATGGAGAAGAATGAAGCTGGGAAATATTTGGAAGGAAGTGGCCTTGGTCAGTTACAGTGTTCTCAAACAGTCGTATTTCGCATCCCTTCATTAACTTGTATCATTCTGCAACACCAGCCATCTCATTATATACGACGGAAAGGTAGATGAGAATAACTTTCAGTAATTTAGTACGCGGGAACTGAAACTCAATTGGCAACACTGGCTATTTCAACCGAAGTCATGGGATCTTATAAATGCTTTACTGCGATACTTTCTTTTTGATTATATTTTAAACTAGCTGTAATACTCGTGCTTCGCTACTGAAGAGAAATGGTTAAAATCTAAATTTGAGCAGCAGTTGATCTTAGGCCTACATCACATGCTCACACATAATTTCATGTTTCTATCACACGTAATAGTGTCCCAAAATAGAGTGTGTATCATTGGGTTTTTAAATTAGTTTCATCATATGAAGAACAGGCTTATGAGAATACATTTTGTCCGTCTGTGTGTGTATGTGTCCCTAAGAAATTCTGATTGACTGGGGTGATTTCATTGAAACTTGGTATAAAATTACTACTATCACGTACTACCCCAAACGCGCCGTTCAAATTTCAATGAGTGTAATCGATCAGCGGTTGCAATAAATAATTTACGGGTTCTCACTATCTCAGAAACGATTGCAGCAAATAATCTAAAATGTAATCCCTTGACAGAAGGCCATAAAGTAAGTCAACACATATGGCTTTGAAAAACATGATATGCACAAAACAAACATGGTGACCACGTGAAATTCAAATACTTAAATGAGCTTTTCAGGTGTCTTAATCATCCGTGGTCAGTGAAACATAGCCTAGTCAAACTTATTTTAGATCTCAATATATTGGCGTCAAACGCAATGAAATTTTTCTTTCTCTTTTCTTTTTCTTCTCTTCTTAGTCGTTTACCCTCCAGGTTGGTGGAACCCACGGACTCAGCGAGGGAACTCACCACTACCGCCTCTACTGGCAGTGTACTAGAGCTGGGAACATCTAATCGGAGTGGATACAACTGGTGAGGTGTGATTGGCACCTCGCCCAGGCGGCCTCACCTGCAAAGCGAACAGGGGCCTCATGAGGAAAGGTAATGGAAGATCAGGATGGATAGGCAAGGAAGAGGGAAGGAGGCGGCCGTGGCCTTGAAGAAGGTACTGTACCCGTAATCCACGTGGTCTTACCTGTTGCAATCCGATGGAAAAGCTGGATCGTAGATTCTAGAAGTTCCCGGCTGAAATGACCTCTGAAAAACCTACCAACTAGGACCAACCAGGGATTAGGATACGTCGATATTAAATAATGCGGTACGAAGATGCCAGTGGTGTATAAAATTACGATGAAACGAAGCTCAAAAAGAACTCGAACAAGAGACTCTAAAATAAAATGAAAATATCTCGGGCGTTAAGTTTAAGCAAACTCAAGGAAAAACCACCCACTGGTCCTCCTAACGCACTCCCCTTTTCTAATAGAAAACACCAGTCGTTCTAAGATTCTTTTAAAATTAAATTCAATTTATTGACTGGCAAGTGATGAATGTCCGTCAACTGGACACAAAATTAAAGAAAAGCTTCTTTAGATCAAATGATGAAAAAATAGTTTTAAATAAACGCCTATAATAAGGCCCCATCTTACTGCTCTAAAACGCAGTGTTTAAATATATCATCCGCTGAACAAATTACAAGAAAAATACAATATTAAATTATGCACTGATGTTATACCCTTATTAAAGATTTATACATATTTTACATTTTATATACAAGTTATATCCTTAATTAGGATTTTGTTATAAACGCTGCCCATCTCTATTTAATTTTACAAGTATGTTTCAAGGTTATCATTATCTAAATTTGTTGCATTCAACAATCAATTAAGATAATCGAATAGTGTTACAAGTTATGAAAATAGTTTATTATCTATCTTGTTGCTTCAATGAATGCAGTATATTTTTGCTAAAATTACTGAAATATCACATGTATTATATTGCATGAATTAATTAAAGTTATTCGAGAAGTGGCTGTGTCACTTAAATATGTGTGTCATGATATAAGCAATTCATCTCCGGCAAATCCTAATAGGCAAGAATAAAACGTAGGGTTACTTGAATAAAACAAGCATTAAAGAGAAACATTCGTGATTCCAATTCACGATAACTACAACTTCATATCCAAATTAGTGATAGCTCAAAAGCTAATTTCACTCTTACTAAAACGCAATGACAACGTTAATGTCTTCTCAAAAGACTACGAGTACAAAATACAACATTAATATTGACCATCCAATGATGTCAAATGTTCGCTTCACTAACACAATAAATCGTACGCACAAAATTGCAATACATCAATTCAGCTTTCCAAAGCTGTCAAGAATTAATCCCAAACGTTATTAAACTTAAAACCTTTCAAAAATTGCTCTGAAAATATCATGCCCTATCATAGACGAATATAGAAGTGCCACAGATTACTTCTTTTCTAACTTCACTAAACAAGAAGCAACAATTTATTAGATAAATTGTATTATCTATTTCCATAAATTATCGTCATTTAAGTCTACGACAAATTCTATTATACTAGTTTGAATTGTTAAATTTAGTTCACAATTCCAATATATATATATATATATATATATATATATATATATAATTATTTCCATAAAGACTTATATATGAGAGAAAAATTGTAAATAGACACTATCAAAATAGTCGTTTCAGTTTCGCCTATCCAAACTCGAAAAATGGCTCAACTACTCAGAAGAAAACACGTGAGACTTACACCATGGAAAGGAGTCTATTATCATATCAATAGATACACGCGAACCATTAAATCAAACGATGATCTATCCAAGAGTCTTCCCAAAAACGAATTGAAATAACACAAGCTAAAAACTGAACGAACAAAAATTATTTCATTTCAAAAAAAATCTTTAATCAAAAAGAAATATGAAAGTAGGCTACAAATGCCTTGGCAATCAATTCACAATTGTTTTCGCTGGACGATTTCCATAATTCCATAACCATGGAAAATAACGATGAAAATGCACTATCATTTCTAAAAGAAAGAATTTCTACTAGAATGTCATAAGTCCAAACGAATAGTATCACTGGAATATTTTTGGAATAGTTCAAGTGCACGAGTGTGTGGCCATCTTCTTCCTAATTGCTATTCTTATACAAAGATATCGTCGTCTTGGTCCTAATTATGCTGCAGATATCTTCTCAACAAATTGAATGCTTGGTTTTATTTCCAAAATTTTCAAAACAAAAGCAACAAAGTAATGCTCTAAATAGCATCACGTTTACTGTTAACTACACAAAAATTGCACTCTCCGACAGAAATGATAAAAAAGAACCAAATCTAGTCTTCGAATGAATTTCATACTAATTAATAAAATATTGGTGAAAAGTATCGAACTAAAAGTGACAAGGTCTACTCTCTACAAGAGAAGAAAAGTTTTCCAGCTACCTTGGGCTAAGTTCTGGTTGAGATTGAAGAAAGTATAGGAATATACATTCTTTTCAGGAACTGAACCATCATCTCTGAGTAGTCCATGGCTGGAGCTGCAAGTCGCCGAACCAACTTCCTCCTAACTCGAAAACTACTGTCTACGAAACGGAGTTCCTGCATATTGCTTGTACAAGGCTCCCTCGACGTTATCAGTAAAGTAGTTTCGTTCATGTGGATTTGTTTCTTCATTCTTGACTACTTTAAAACCTCTGGATCAGAACTAACGTTCCCCAACGTTTCTTCCTCTTCATTGTAGTGTTAATAAGGATGTCACTCCAAATGATCAACTCTGCATCTGCATTACATTCCTGCACGATGTGTTTAGCCTATCATTGCTACAACAACTAGGTTCTCACAATAAAATCCAGTCGTATTGTTCTTGATAATACTAATGCTTTCCTGCATTTCAGTCATATCTGTAGTAGATTTCCTCATCGAGGAGCCTGTATTAACAAGTCTATGCAATAGCTAAGCTCACTCGGGTATATTTAATCTCTGGGTTATATCAAACACACCAGAAGTACGGACAACCGCATATTGCTATTGGCAATTCACCCGTTCGATCCGCGCCGCGAGTAGAGAACACTCGTATTACTGCGTGATAAACGGAACTTTCTTACTAAAGCGATAGCATGTTCACTGCATATGTCACTGAACTCAAGTGTGTGTCGTTTCAAAACTGCTCATACACGTCCCAGCTGGCAGTCTACCCAAGATGCATCACTCCTGTATCGAGGTGGACAATCAAACCCAGTCGATTATCGTATCATAGATGTAACAAATAGTTGCAGGACCAAGTCAGTGAGCATGACCTGTGCACGTGATCAAGAGCGTGGCGGGATTGTCTATCCATCTCCTTAGTGAATAACAAGCGTACTGCTTCTCAAGCCTGTAGTCAAACTAATGCTAAGCAATAATTTCAAAATACGTCTCGCTGTCGTATCAGGGTTCAAGTAAATAGCAAAATACTGTCTCAGTACCATCCCGGCATTTGCCCGAAGACGAAGTGGGAAACCACGGAAAACCACTTCGAGGATGGCTGAGGTGGGAATCGAACCCCCTCTACTCATTTGGAACACCCGAGGCTGAGTAGACCCCGTTCCAGTCCTCACACCACTTTTCAAATTTCGAGGCAGAGTCGGGAATCGAACCCAGGACCTCCGGGGTGGCAGCTAACCATGCTGACCGCTAAGCTACGGAGGCGACTCGAAATTTTGCTATGTTAAACTATTATTTTTATTTATTGTCTCAATGACTACAGTGTTTGCATATTGAGTCTAGAGTTTGAAATTGTTTTCCGTTTGTTAACCACAATGTAAGTCATGTACCAAAAGTTATTTAGTCCATCACGTGGCAAATCACTTTAATTGACGGGAAAGGTTGGAGATGAAGAGGACCTGTAGAATATCTGAAAACTAGCTATGTCAGTTCATCATGGAACCAACTGATTTATGCAGTGGGAAAGAACAGAATCAAATAGTAGAGTCCAAACGGAAATTATCGGGGGAACTTGGAGATAAATTACATACGTTAGTTCAGGCGGCAGAGAAACTTTTTGAAGCGTTATAAAGAATCCTAAAACTGGAGGAAAAAGATAAGTAAGCAGTGTTTTAGATAATTCATGGAAGCTGTTTGCAAATGCAAAGGAAGCACTGGGTGGATAGCAAAAATACTTAGAAAACTTGCTGAATGTAAATGGATACTTATCTGGGAATGTGGCAGATTTTGAAAATATGCAGGAGGAGAATTAGGACGGTAACAGGATCACCGTTCAGGAAGTAGGGAGGGTGGCAAATAAACTGCAATTTCACAAAGTGGCAGGGATCGATGAACTACGGACAGAAATAGAAAAGTACTGTATAATGGGATGGCAGGAATGATTTGGCTGTAAAAGATAAGCGAATTGCCATGGGATTTAGGACAAGCACCATCTGACTGGACAAAAGCATAAAACACCTCAACCTTTAAGCAAGGTAACAGGTGAATGCGACCTTAATGATTTTGGCTAGCATGTAAGTCTCATGGTAATTCTATTGTGGCAAAATTATGTACATTTTAATACAAACATTGTGGGACAAGCCTTACAAAGCCTCTCATATAAGAGTATTGCGAAACGGTTGTTGTTTTAAGATTGTGGCCACCGGAGACAAGGGACAATGAAATATCGTTCAAAAAGGGAATGCACCATTTGACAGGGGTTCCCGATTCTTGTCCTAATCGCTTGATAAAACGAAGACAGGAGTAGGAAATCTAGAGACAGGAGATATGGTCACGGCCCTTTGTGATGCCAAAAAGGCTTGAGTTCTGATCCAGTAAAGATATTTAATTCGGAAAAGAAGATAGAGAGTGAAAATAACTGGAAATTTAATGTGGAATTATGCTCTAACTAATTAAAGGTTTAAATTTTGGCCTTTGTTTTTGATCAGTTATATATATCCGCACGCAAACCAATGGAGAGTCATTGTCATATCCAGTGGTTTAGTTGGACCGGAACGGGCCGGAACGCCGTTCCGGAAAATATCTTCCCGCTTTAGAATGACGTAACAATTTTACATTCAGTAAGAAAATCGTTTATAATCTATACATAGCGCTGAAACGTCACGGGTGTACTCTAGCGGACTAATATCGAACCTTACGGTTTTATGTTCATAAAATACGGTCGCTTTTACATTCCCGGGCGTTTTTCTGGTTCTCTAAGGTTGGCTACACTGCTATTGGATACGGAGAGCGGGAAGTGAGCACAACAACTTTCTTCCGCTCGTTATGTTTGTGTGAATCCAAGTTTTATTTTATGTTTTGCTCGATGTGTTGCTGTGATGCAGATATTACGGAATCTCTCTGCAGTTAATGAACATCAGTAGCCCCGTAGTACCTTTCAAGTTTTCCAGTGACTGTGAAAGTGAGTTGTGAGTCACAACTTGTGACAATGAGTTTACATAAGTGGCTGGGTTCAAAAAAACGTGCTGGGGATGAAGATGAAGAATCAAAGAATACTAAAAAGGTGTGTGATGGCTCATGTTAAAACGAAACTGAATGGAGTTCCGAGAACTTTAGTTTCATTAAAGACGTGAGTATAGAGATAGACTCTGGGTTAAATGTTGCTGAAACGTGCGATGCAGATTCAAGGGAGAATCTAGGTTATGGTTCTACACCTTCTACCATCGACTGTGAAATTCAAGGACCCACCTACCGAAAACAAGTTTTTCCAGACTGTTGGAACGAGTCTCAGTACCGTTATTTTTTGTCAGAGAACGAGTGGTTATTTGCAGGAAATAAAAATTTAGGCTGCAATATATGCAAAGAGGAAAGTAAATTAGGATTAGGAGTTTCTAAAGGGGCAGGACTTAAGCTAATGAGAGTATGGGTAGAATGCAAGGTTCATCCCAACGGAAATAATATTAATCAACAACAAACAAGCCTTAGGAAAAAATATTTGAGCACAAAAATTCAGAATCTCACAAAAAAGGTATGTTACAAAAATCAGAATCCAATAAAAAGATATTTGAAAGTTGCTTGGACACTATGAATGTCAAACACCTAGAAACCACCGTTCGAGTATTTCGAACAGCATACTCAATTGCGAAAAGAAATAGACCCTTCGTAGACCTACAAGCTTATGTTGAACTTCAACAATTAAATGGTTTAGATGTGGGACGAGTTTTTCAGACAAATTTTAGTTGTGCTAATATTATTGAACACATTTCACAGGAAATGAGAAATAAAATAGCAAAATCTATAACAGAAAATCAGAGGAAAATCAGTATTATGATTGACGAATCAACAACAGTTAGTGTAAAATCTGTGTTAGTATTATGTTTGAGATGTGCTCTTTCAGATAACTCTGAAGTTGTTTCCTTTTTCTGGGACTTGATAGAACTTGAATCAACTACAGCAGATGTTATTACTCGAGAGATATTGAAGAATCTTCCTTCATATGGGATGAATGAAAACTTTCTGGCAGAACATTTAGTTGGTCTAGCATGTGATGGGGCCTCTGTAATGTTAGGTAGAAAAAATAGAGTTGGAGCACAGTTTTTAAAGTTATTTCCAGATATAGTAATCTGGCACTGTTTAAACCATCGCTTGGAATTGGCCGTTTCTGATACAAGGAATGAAGTTACAGGTGTTAACCATTTCCATTCTTCCTTTGACAAATTGTATTCTTTATACAGCATGTCTCCCAAAAATCAAAGGGAACTCAACATTTGTGCTGCTTCACTGGAACAAAGAGTTAAGAAGATTGGGAAAATATTTACAATAAGATGGGTAGTTTCAAGCCAGAGAACTGTAAAAGCTGTCTGGGAAAACTACAGTGCTCTAGTAAAACATTTTAGTGTGGCCAAAAATGACCACCAGAGAGACTCCAAAGAAAGGGCAAAATTCCAAGGTCTAGAAAATATGTTAACTTGTGTAGAATTTCTAGAAAATATTGCAATTATATATGATGCTCTTGTTGAGTTAGCTGATTTGTCATTCGAGTTGCAGAAAAGAGAGACAAGTCTGACAGAGGCTCAAAATGCAATCAAGCGCACTATAAAAGTGTTTGAATCTATGTGTAACTCAGCTTCTGGAGAATACTACAGAACAGTCTTAAAGCAGCAGAAAACAAAAAGTTTAGAAACATAGGATTACATGATTCTAAAAAAGTTGTAAAAATTGACAGAAAGCAGTTTTTCAGAAGTCTTGTGAACAATTTAAATAACAGGCTTATGGAAAATGTGTCCACATCATCTCATCTTGGTTCCAGCTCTAGTCAGCAGAGACATGAGAGAATGACAAAAGTTATCAGTGATTCAAAGGTACTATATAAAAATAATTGGCCCTCCACTTCTACTTTGGATATCTGCAATGGTGATGAGAGTGTCGGCAACCTTTGTGACTTTTCCCACTTGTCAGACAAGAGGAGGTACATTAATGCTTTTAGAAAGTATGTCGAGACCAAGGAAATTCCAGTGGAGCTGATGCCTTTAATCAAGACTGTACAGACCATTCCCATCTCTTCAGCAGAAGCTGAAAGAGCTTTCAGTACCATGAATGAGATCCACACCGAAAAGAGAAATAGGCTGCTGGTTGAAAGATCAAGCGGACTTATTTTCATAAGCAGCGTAGGACCTCCTGTGCATTTATTTAACCCACAACCATATGTCAAGTCATGGCTACGAAAGGGGAGACGTTCAGCTGATGAAACAACTTGTCGGAAACACGAGGCCGCTGATTTTGACACCCAATACGAGTCCATTTGGAAATTGCTGAATTAATAAGGTGAGTTCCTGTAAATATTTTTTTCCAACTAAATCACTGGTCATATCACGTGGGCAGGGGAATTCGAGGACCGACAGAAGCTATATGTGGACGCGCTCTTCCCGAGAGTCAAACCTATGATCGATCTGGATCAGTGACAATATATTCTTAACCTACGATTTGGTGGGATAATTATAAGCTATTGAGTATTCTCCTACGTGAATTCTAAGCTGAGTTTGAAAAATTCTGCCTATGCTGGGTGAGGAGGCCTATGGAAAAGTAGTCAATATAGAGATCCCTCCACGTGACGATAGGCACCGTATTCGTTCCACCGGGAACGATAGCCCTCGAGGCTTTTCGCTTTGTATTTTGAAGATACATACAAGTGTCAACTTGAGGTTGATTGCTCAGAGTTTCCGGATTTAGGGAAAAGTATATTTTGGGTATAAGTGAAATGTTTACAAGTCAGCCGTTGAGCTAATGTAGGCATCAAAGTGGTTAGTGAATTTAGGGCGAGAAGGTTAATAGCCTCTTGTTCATAGCCTTTGTTCGAGAACAAGCTAGTAGCCGAGGTTTGTGTAAGACGGAAACTTACCCGCAACATTTTACTTAAGTTTGGAAGTTGTGCAAAAGCTATATTTGAGAGAGACACGAATCAGGTCAATCGAGTAGCCTGGTATTTATTTAATCGCATGGTGAATTACATAAAAAAAATCACAAATCCAAGTTCAAGTTTTGGAGCCATTCCACAGTACATTCTCGAAGATGAAACAGATCACTAGGGCTCCCGGAGTAGACGTGTAGAGGGCAGCGCTGGATGATATGGTCAATGGTCTGTTCCTCCTCATTGCATTGACACAATGGGGAATCTATCCAACCCCACTTATGGCATAGGTAATTGCAACGGCCGTGCCTGGTTCTCAGTCTATTGAGGCGACACCATAATTTTCTAGGAAGGTCAAATCCTTGTATTTTCACCGTTGGGTAGATCTCCTGGGCACTAGTTCCAGACGTTGAGTTTGACCATTCGTCCTGCCAGCATTGGTTTAGGTTGAATCGATTTGCCAGAAGTTGGTCGGCCAATAAACTGGTTGGTCTCCTCGAATGAAGTCGCTTCGGTGGTGGGTGGCAGAATTCCTGGTGTATTGGTAATGAGGGAGAAGCATAGATCTTCTTTGCTTCTCTGATCAGAGCTTCCTTCCTCCTCAGGTGAGGTGGTGGAATGTGGCTGAGTACTGGTAGCCAGTGGCGAGGGGTTGATTTTATGGTGCCGGTTATGCAACGCATAGTGTCATTCAGCTTGGTATCCACTTTATGCACATGTGCACTTTCCAACCATACTGGAGCACAGTATTCCGCTGCAGAATAGACTAGACTGATACCCGTTAATCTTAAGCAGTCCGCCGTGGCTCCCCATGAACTACCGCAAAGCTTGTGCAGGATGTTATTTCTGGTGGAAATTTTGTGAGAGAGCTTGGTGAGGTGTTCTTTGTAGCTCAGAGTTCGGTCCAGCGTGACACCTAGGTATTTCGGGAATGGGTTGTATTTCAGTTTTTCACCACGAAATACAACATTTGGCTTGTAGTTTGCTAGTCGGTTGGCAAGATGGAAGCATGAAACCTCTGTCTTAGACATACTTGGTATCAGTCGCCAGGACTTGAAGAACGTTGACATTTTCTCCAGATCGGTTGTAATAGTGCCTTCTGCATCTTCAAAAGTTCTGCTTTGAGCTACCAGTGCAATGTCATCTGGGATGACCGTTGCTCACGTCCGCAGGAGTTACCTATAAATTGCCCTGCACGTGTCCCCTGGGTGGTGCTAAGCGAGCAACAACGACATACGGTGAAACTGAACAAATTACAATGTCTCAAACTCTTCGTTATAACGGTTCTTTTCAGAACCACCAAGCCATAGACATTGGACCTTCCGTCCGCATTCTCCAACTAAATATTGAAGGCATAAGTTCTGCCAAGTGTGACTACCTCCACAAACAGCTTAATAGCCTCAACATTGATATAGTCAACATTCAGTAGACACACACAAAAGATGAACAGGACCTTGCTAGAAGAGGACAAATATCGGGCTATACATTAGTTGAAGCCATCCATCACCAACAGTATGGAATTGCCACTTACGCCAAATCTGGCCTGACTGGAGTACAAGTTGTTGAATCGAGTGACAAAGATCTTATCTTCTCTATAGTAGTAAAAATTAATGACCTAATCGTCATTAATGTGTACAAGCCTCCTTGCATCAGATGGACTTCGAAAGTTTTGCCCACCTTCAACCATCCCTGCATCTATACTGGGGATTTTAATAGCCACCACACAAACTGGCGGTATGACACAGTAGATGATGATGGCGAGGTACTAACTCAATGGGCAGAAATATCCGATCTGCATCTAGTTTTTGACGCGAAAGACAAAGGCTCCTTCCATTCTGCTCGTTGGGGAAGAGACTACAATCCCGACCTAACATTTGTGTCCAAGGATTGTCTTGATCAGCTTCTTAACACTGCACGTGAAATACTGTCTAACTTCCCAAACAGCCAACACCGACCAGTTCTTCTGGAAACTGGCACGAAGATACCCCTGGTGAACTCAGTACCTCTACCCAGGTGGAATTTCAACCGTGCAAATTGGGACAAATTCTCTGAAGATCTTGATCGGAAGCTATTTGATTCAAAACTAGAGCCAATTGCCAATAACTATGATGACTTCGTTAACCTAGTAATTTCAGCTGCTGAATTAAACATCCCTAGAGGTTTCAGAAAAGACTATGTGCCAGGCTGGAACCCTGAAAGCGAGGTGCTATACGAAGAATATCTAACAACAGGCAATCATGAAGTTGGTTCGAAGCTTCTACAATCACTAGAGAAGAATAGGAAACAAAAGTGGGAAGAAACAGTGAAAAACATGGACTTCGCGAAATCGAGCAGAAAGGCTTGGAGAGTCTTAAATCGTCTTACTGGAAAACATGTCTCCAAAAAGCAGTATACTAACTTGAGCCCAGATGCCATTGCAAATAGAATGGTGGACATTACACGATCCAAAAGAGATAAATGTCACACGAAAACAGTGAAACAAAAGCTCACCGAACTCAAACGTAGAACTCAGAAGAATGAGAAACTGACTAGGCCATTTTCTGTTCAGGAAGTTGAAACCGCTATCAAGATGTTGAAAACTGGTAAAGCTGCTGGTCCAGATGGCATCTATAATGAATTCCTGCGAAACATGGGTCCACATAGCATCAGCAGGCTTACTTCACTTTTTACTTTCATCCTTAAGACTAACAACCTACCAAAGCAGTTTAAACGGTCAAAGGTGATCGCCCTTCTTAAACCTGGCAAGTCGGAGCAGCGACCTGAAAACTACCGTCCAATAGTACTTCTTAGCTGCATTTATAAACTTTTAGAACGAGTCCTTCTTGCCAGGATAGCACCACTCATTGAAGCTGTAACCCCACCAGAACAAGCTGGATTTAGGAAAAACCGAAGCTGTACTGATCAAGTCTTGGCCCTCACCACTCACATTGAAGCAGGGTTTCAAAAGAAGCTAAAATCAACAGCTGTCTTTATCGACCTGACTAGCGCATATGATACCGTCTGGCGACATGGACTGATCCTCAAAGTGCTGGAAGCTATCCCCTGTTTGGAAATTGCAAATCTTATCTCTAACATGCTTTGTGAAAGAGAGTTCGTAGTAGCCTGGTGAATAGGGAGCAAAGATTTACCAACCGACTAAGCATAGTTAGCTTTTCATTGTCGCTCGCTAATGATTTAAGAGCTAAATAAGCACATTGATAGAACAGTCAAGTATATTTCTCAAGTGTAGGGTATTCTGACAAAGACACGGGTGTATATTACGGAGTCGTGTGTGATACAGTGTTAGACGCGATAAGCTCACCAACAAGTAGTGGTCCTGTTTGATAATTATACTCTTAGTATAGCTTAATCGACAGCCCTCCTATATCATCAAGAAGATGGTTAATAGGGGGCGAGACGTTTAACGCCCAGAAGATGATGCAGCTGGCCAAGATGGATAAGGGGTTGGAGATGGAGTAGAGCCGTACCAGAGGGGTATCCCTATGTGACGATTTATGCCGAGCTGAGGATGAGTACGCTATTTTAATTATTTGATTTTTGGTCGGGGTTGGGTTGTTGACAAGAACGAGTGTTTTGTAAATATTTTGATGTTTGTGTTTGATTTAAGTTACTTTCAATTTTTATCATTTTAATAAGGGTAAAAGCTGACGTGACGTAAGATGAAGTTCATGATGACCTGAGTTCACCTATGCATATTTGAGTCCAACGTGAAGAGTAAGCTAACATTTTAGAAAGGGACGGTGGTCATCAGCACCCATCAGTTGTATGTAAGGAGAGTTATAATTCATAGGAGGTGGTTTATTTTTAATGTAGAAATTTTAACGGACCAGTGATTTTTTTACTAAGTCATTTTAGCGTTGAGAAAATTGAAGGCCATCAGTACCCATCACTTAGCGTGAAGTATAAGTTATATTTTGAGAAATATTATTTTATAGATGTTCATCCACAAGTTGGTGAATTGATCAAGGTAGACAGTGATTTCGATTGTTCATTGGATTTTGCGAGCTCAGGTAAGAAGTTGATTGCTATGAAGGAACCCGTAGGGATGGTTGGACTTGTCCACTCCTGCACGTGAAATGTATGTAATGTGAAGGCTTTGATTCCCACAATTGTCGTCGTAGGGTATTTAGTAAACCCTTGTTTGATTTTCGTTTGTGTCCGTCAGCCGGGATAAATTTGCAAAGGCAATCTGAGCGCGACGTGGGTACAGGATGAATCATAGGATCCCTGTTTATTTCTACATTGAATCACCTGTGGTACGTGAAGGGTTAATGGCTCACGGCTTTATTGTAGGGTGTCTGCGTATGGAATCACTGTGTTGGCCGAGGCCGAGTTTCATGAAGGATTTGATATTAACGTAAATAATCACTGAGGATGATCAGCTGGATTTTATTTAATTATTGTTGTTTATATTTTTGAATTTTGTCCTCGCCCTGGCCTTTTAAAAGTTCATGACAAAGTTGGCTAAGTTCACGGAGGTGTGATTTTGGATTTGAAGATGTTGTAAAGGTTACTCAGTATGTTTGGAGTATTTTGACTCAAGCACTAGATTTAGTGGTGGGTCATGCTATTTGAAGCATGTTGTGTTTTTGCGTAAATATTTTTATGTTGATTTTTATATAGACTTACTTCGGAACTTGTGGTCAGCCGATAGTGTGTGTTATTGTGTAAAGGTGACTCGTGATCAAGTGATTTATAGTGTTGGATAGGAACCCTGGAACTATACGGGTTAGTCACTGTTGATGACAGCACGTAGTGCTTTGGTGTTTTGATGTAATGTATCCACGATTGTATGTACTTAAGACATCCATGTTCTTGACGGATGATATTGCTAGCAATTTATAGAGTCATGTAGATAAGGGTAGGGCACGTCATGAGTTTATTGTGTCTTGTAGTGTATTTTCTTGTGTGTTGCTTGGCGCCACCAACACCCGACACCTGGCAATTGCATTGGCGTGTTACAGCATTGGTTGAACTTGACATTTATTTTCTGTATTTGAAAGAAAACAGAATCTTGTCTTTCACTTTTATGATTGAACGTTGATTTTTAAATTTGTGTGCTCTATGGCATGTTTTTGAGCCATTGGACCCATGGTTGCGTCCTTACGAAGGCGTAGGGTCGTTTTTGTTTTTATTCAAATAAGGGGGATGTTAGTTTTTAAAATCATTTATTTGTAGTAGTTAAGATACGCTGACGTGCAATTGTAGTTATATCCCTGTGATTGCATCTCCGAAGTCCTAGGATGGTAATTAAAGTTAAGCTAATGGACTGAGCACGGCCCTCAGAAGAGGGTCCCATCCTAGAAGACGCAGGTTTTAAGGTTACACTTAAATAGCTTATTCCCAGATTTCCACTTCATATTTGGAAGCTAAGTGATTTAGCATATTCTCAGGTTTACACTTCATCTTTGGAAGGTAACTGAAATAGCATATTCCCATTTGCATATTAAGGCTTTCACGGCCCGGATTATTATATAAACAATTCATGCTTTTGGGCTAATGCCGTGTGTATTTTTAATTTAAACCATACGTTTCGGAGAAACCTTGCCTCCTTTTTCAATGGAAATAAACAATGTGGCCAAAGAAAGTATATCAATGAGATTACAAAAAAAATATAGATAAATTCCTCTGTTCGTCACCAGAGAGCAGCTGCCAGAAATTACTGTATGGACCATGGTGGAACGGCGGACCAAGTAGTAAGTAACCAGAAGGTAAAGGGGTCGGTGTGAAAATATAGAAACTCCTCGAAGAATGAGGAGGGGGGGGGGTAGGGGGGGGGTAGATGGATATAAGGAAACATAAACAAAAGGGAAGTGTATCTGAACAATACCTAACGTCATACAGTCAACGGCGAAAAAACAGATGGAAACACCTCCAGTGACGAACAAAGGAGATCAAATCCAGGCTCTGAGCCCTAGAGGGAAAATGTACAATTTTAAATATGTGAAGAACAGAGAGACTGAGAGGAACTATCTCCCTAGATCCTTAATAACTGGTAGCCAAGTGTCACTTAGCTGATATCCAGTGTCTCTGTTAAAATTATTGGGATTTTTACGAATTTCAACTGCCTCCCTTATAATTCTAGACCAGTTGTGCTTAACAAGGGCAAGCGCATGAGCATCCTTGAAACATTCATCGTGCCCTGAAGACAGGGCATGTTCAGCTATAGCTGATTTGTCAGGTTGGTTTAGACGGATGTTCCTTTGATGCTCTTTGATGCGAGTTGCAATGGAACGTTTTGTTTGTCCAATGTAGACTTTTCCGCAAGTACAAGGGACTTCATACACCCCAGGTTGTAGTAATGGAGACAATTTATCTTTGTTTAATGCTAAACGTTGACCAATTTTCGTCATAGTGCCGAAAACTGTTTTTATCTTGTGCTTGCGGAGAATCTTAGCAACGCGGTCAGTGGTGTTGTGAATATAAGGGAGGTAAGCAGTTCCTCTCACGTCGGAGAGTAGGATAAATAAGCCGGTTCTGGGGCAGGGGCTAATGGGCAAGATGGCCGCCGCGCGCAATCACTCTATGTTATTCTTATGGAGGGGTCAGTCAGAGCTGGGGCAGGGGGCTAATGGGCAAGATGGCCGCCATGTCCTGAGACCGTGCATAATGTCACAGGGGAAGTTCGGCCGTGTAGTTACTAAATGGAATATTTATTATTATTATTATTAATTTTATTTGGTAATTATTGATTGATAGCTTGCCACGGTGGGTGAGTGGTTATCGTGTCGGACTACCAACCCCCCAAGCTTGTAGGTTCGCTCTTGGTCGTGGTAAGTGATTTTTGAAAGTTGGCAAAAATTAAGACACGCATGTCATACGATGTAGGCATGTAAATGAACCCAGGGAGAGGTCGGCTATGTAGTTGCCAAATGGAATATTTATTATTATTATTATTAGGTAATTATTAATTGATCATGTATAATGAAGACCAGCCTTATATTGTCCACCTCTTGGTGTAGTGGCTAGCATTCTTGGAGGTCATTCCTGAGGTTCGAATCCCGGCTCTGCCAAGAAATTTAATTTCTGGTCTCAGGAGTGGAACGGGGTACATTCAGCCTTGTGAGGCAAAACTGACAGGACCTGGCTTTTAATTCATACCTCAACCATTCTGCCTAACCCAACTTCACCTAACCTAACCTAACCTAACATAACCTAATCTAACCTAACCTAACTTCAAAGTCAGAGCAAATATAAGAGCAAATGTAATAGCACACATAATAAACTAAGTTATAACCTAACCTAACTTCACCTAATCCAGCCTCACCTAACCTAACCTAACCTAACCTAACATAACCTAACTTTAAAGTAAGAGCAAAAATGTAAGAGCAAATAAAAGAGCACAAATAATAAACTTAGTAATAATCTAACCACACCTAACCTAACCTAACCTAACCTAACATAACCTAACTTCAAAGTGAGAGCAAAAATGTAAGAGCAAATGAGAGAGCACAAATAATAAACTTAGTTATAACCTAACCTAACCCACAGAAACCTAATTTAAAGACTTTAGATTTTATATTTTAACATTTTAGATTTTTGATTTTTTTCATTTTACATTTTTTAGATTTTACATTTTAGATTTTAGATTTTTTGTATTTTAGATGTTAGTTTTTTTTTAGATTTTACATTTTAAATTTAAGATTTTTTGATTTTAGATTTTATTTTTTACATTTTCCGAAAAGAGTAAACTACAAGGCTACATACCTAACCTCACCAAACCTAACTTTACCAAACCTAACTTAAGCTAATCCAAAGGCTAATGCACATCCACTAAGTATATAAGGGCACAAGCAACTATCCTTATGCTAGTCATATAGGCTACTGTACAACATGATCACTACCCCCCCCCCCCCCCCCAATGGGTATTTCTTTTTTCATTTTTGTTGTTTACACATTTATCAATTTTCCAATTTTCAATTTTCAGTTTTTTTAAATGTTAGTTTTTAAGTTTTTCAATTTCATAATATGGAAACATGGATTTTGCATTTTGTTGTTTACACATTTATTAATTTCACAATTTCCCAATTACAGTTTTTAAAATGCCAGTTTAAAGTTTTTCAATTTCATGATATAGAAACATGGATTTCCCATTTGTTGTTTACACATTTGTCAATTTACCAAATTCCCATTTACAGTTTTTAAAATTTCAGTTTAATGTTTTTTCTATTTTGTCAATATGGAAACATGGATTTTCCAATTTGTGTTTTACATGTTCATTTTGCATTAGGAGTGGAGAGAGGTGGGTAGTAATTAAAAATGTACAAGCAGTGTCCATACAATATTTTTATTTTAAATACATGTACACTATTTACACATTATACATTTTTACATATATTCTTTTTTTTGTTATAAATTGTACAGTTTTTTTATTGTTTTCTATTTTTTATTTTCTTATTATGAATACCATTTTTTGTGTGTGTTCTATTTTTGTAGTGCTATTGTTTTAATTTTTTAAATTTGATTGTTTTATGTATTTGCTAGGCTCATGCAGAGGATTTTGATATTCATAACTTAACTCTTTAAGCATGGTCAATGATTGAGTAATGACCATGGGCATGTGTACCTATACCATCAGCATCAATCACTCTTTTATCATCACCAGGACACAAAGCAATTTTGTTTAGTCTTATAGATGATATGTCATGTTGTTTAGAAGCGATAATGTTCATTGGTATTCTTTTTACATTGTTTTTCATGACACAATCCTTATAATCTTGAAAGCTTATACTATTTTTGACAACACTTCTGTTAATACCTTTAATCTTTTTGATTTCTTTACCATTTATGTCTAAAGCGTACATTTTAGCTCTAAGTCCAACAAATGCTTTTATAATTTGTCCACAAGCCTCGTCTTTAAATTTCCCCAACGTTTTCTTGTTTGATGTAGAGTAACATATGTGATTAGTAGGATAATCTGATGTGTCCAGGTGTTCTAGGAAATCCAATTTGTCTTGATATACATCTGGGGTGTTAACCAAATATATGAACGAGTCGGTATCCATATACATGAGTTTAAGATTGTTCATTCCATAATAGGGTAGCAGGACATCATAGTGGTGGGAATACATTAGAGTTTTTGAAATATCCAGTATACACATTCCAATATATATAGGCTTATTGAATACAATGTTACGTTTAGCCATGTGGAAAGCAGCTAGGTTAGGACCATAAATTGTTCTGTCAATAAATGTCGGCTTTGCTATTAGCTTTTCTGCCTTTTTGCTGTCAGTCACAAGACGTATGTCTATTCTTTTACGGATATTTTCCATTGTTTTTCCAAAAATGGCATTGTTGAATAATTTGTACAGATTTTTCTCAAAATCATTTTTGGCTTGTTTTCGAAGGTTGTTATTAAAATCAACGTATGCCTTTAACCAAGGTCTTTGCTTAAACTTTAACACACGATGAATTTTTATCAATTTTATTCCATGATCTAAAGCCTGTTTTAGTGCCATGTAGTGAACAACATATCGCCTTCGATTTCCAAGATGAGGAATTAGTTTTTTCAGAGACGAATCCTTGGGTTGTGTACACTCTGGTAGGAAAGGTAAATCGTTGTGTAGATCATGAAGGTCAGATGGGTAATCAACATCAACGTCTAGAATGTATCCCACAGGATCGTCTTTCTTTAGTTTTTCTAGATCAACAGTATCTGGAGAAACCCACTGAAATCCACCATAAGGAAGGGAGTGGCACATAGCCCACCCGTATTGGTTGTTGGCATCATCATAGGTTATAAACTGCGATGGTTTCTCAGAATCATAGGTTTCCATGTATTTATTGTTAGCTTCAGCATACCGATGAGACACCTGGCATATGCCTCCACGTATTCCAGACTCGGTTAGAAGAATCTGATCGTAATCCTGTAGCAATTCCAGTTCAATTCCTGTGTAAAGGAGCATTGCCTCGAAACTTAAACCAGGCGAAGTAAAAAAGTGTGCAGCATCCACTCGGTGTGTTTCTAGTGTTTTGTTTCTAAACGTTTCAAAGCTGTCTGCAAGAAGGAGTACATCTGATGTTAGGTAGAGGTCACTATATTCCCCTAGAGTTTTAATGTTGAACTGATTCCACACATTTTTGGCATGTTCATAGTCTTCTTGACTAACATCTTCTTGACTTAATTTGTTAAAGAATGCCTCTTTTGGAGGTAAACACGTTTCACTTAACTTTTCCCATGAGTCAATGTAGTCATAACAAAATACCCCTTTACGAGTCATGAGCATTGCATTTTCTTTTCCAAAGTACTTGTCTGTTTCAGGGGATGATGTTAAGTTGGAAACTAAGTTTTCCAAACTACTCGGCATTAACCGAAACGTGTCCACAAATCTAAGCTTAACATTTCCTACATATTTGGTGAAGGAAATGTATTTTTCCTTGGAGTTAGCGATAACATCCACTCTCTCAGTAGTACATCCCAATTGCTTTACAATGAAATTTGCGTCGTAGCCACTCATATTATGTAAAAACACAGGAACGGGGTTACGTGTTTTACACCTCAAATTACAGTTATTGTGAGCACTTCCACGGTATTCCCCTGTAATATGGCAGTGGTCTCGAACTTTCCAGTCCTCTTTGGTGAATGGTTTTCGACACAAATAACAGGTTTCAGAACATTGGAACTCTGCTTCTTGATCCTGAGTTAAGGCCTTTGGAACATTTAAGCTGTAAAGGCGATCAATTTCATTAGCTATTGAGATCAAACACTCCATAAACTTTTCTGCAGCGTCAAGTCCACGATAAATAACAGGTTGGCTTGGAAGATTTGTCTTTATGTGTTCCACAGCGGGTGATGGTTTAACGTATATACCAAAGCTCATAGGAACATGACTCTGGTATGGCACTGTATAACTTGCTTCAGGATTGGGCAAACATGTTTGATATGGTAAGAGTATACTTTCGAAATCTGCATAGATAACGTAAGGTATTCTTAGCATTTTTTCAACATTTAAAAATTTGACAATGGGGTTTTTAATAGGCATTTCAACCCTAGCAATGTCATGCTGGACACACAAAGCTCTATGTTCTTTTAATTTTTCCATTCCTTGTTGTCCATATTGATTATCAAAGTGAGTAAAACACCGTTTACACGTATATATCTTATGTTCACGGCGGGTAATCTGATGTGCTACTAGTTTATCAAAATCTTTGATAAAGACGTAGTGGTTCTGTCCGGATAATGAACTTAGCAGAAGGAGGTCGCGATGGTCTTGCAGCTCTTGATCCACAACCTTTAGAGGGAACAGTTTATTGTCTTCTTCCAATCCAAATACATTAATGGATATATCGTTAGCTTTTTCAAATTTGGGAATGTCTGCTAGCGATGTAGGAAATGATATTGTTGAAAAATCATACTTGTTTTCCAGATCCTTGTATTTACTAATGCGTTTAGCATCAGTTTTAACCAGTTTTGCTAAAATGGCATACATAAAACACCTCTCATCCTTAAAGTTTTGAGGATTAATGCAGGCTTTTCTTGCTTGTATAACTGCTGGTAATGGAATATATGTGCTTCCACGCAAGGGATTATACTTATTTATTTTTAATCGTACTCCTTCCACTGCTAACAAAGCCCAATTACTGCCTTTTAGCTCAGATTCCTCCATTTCCGTAGTTAACTTTGTAAATTGTGTTTCCAAGAAACTACTTAAGTCCGTTTCCAAAAATAGGGCCTGATTTCGTGTTTTAAAAGCACGATCTGTAATTTCATTGGTAGATGTATGAATGAATCTACATTCAGCCACAAGATTAACTTTTATCGACTTGTGCATTGCTAGTTCTTTCTGCATAGCTTGCATTATTTGCTGTTTGGACTCTTTAAGGTATGAATTTAAATCCTTGCACGTATCGCAACGAATGAAATAGGATTTAAGTCGACCTTCAAAAGATGTCTCATATTCAATAAGTCCATTTTTGTCAGGGACCAATGACAGTAGGTAATGTTTTGTAGGCTCTGCCTTTTGTCTTTTAGCTGCCGACACAACATTACAACATTCTTCATGACGACGTCCATTGTAGGCATTGTTGAATGTACTACCACAGGTCTTGCACTCATGAAATTCACCACACGATACTTCATGTCGCTTCCTATGATAGTCTCGAAGAAAAGTCTTTCCACACTCTTTACACATATAGCTAGGAATGGCTTCTTCCATTAAGAATGTTGATTTCTGCAAACAGCTGCTTACTGCGTATCACAGGGCTAGAGGTTGGTCGGTGAGACGGTCTTTCACGATGTGAACACCGTGAGAGGTAGTAGTCAACTGGTGATATTCTTGTGAAGGGTCCTCTAATATACCCCTAGTCTAGACCAACAGCTCTTTACAGCGTATGACAAGGCTGTATACTGGATAGTGAGACGGTCTTTCACGATGTGAACACTGTAACAAGTAGTAGTCAACTGATTATATACTTGCTAAGGGTTCTCTAATATACAATAGTCAAGACCAACAGCTACTTACAGAGTAGTACAAGGCTGTACAATAGTTGTTTTAACAGTCTTTCACGATGTGATCACTGTGAATGGTGGTAGTCAACTGATGATATTCTTGATAACGGTCCTCTAATGTACCCCTGGTTAAGGGTAACAGCTGTTCACTGCTTATGACAAGGCTAAAGACTGGTTGCTTCAACGGTCTTTCACAATGTAAACACTGTGACAGGTAGTAGTCAACTGAAAATATTCTTATGGCCTACTCAAGGTTATCAGGTACTTACTGCATATCAAAAGGCTGTACACTCATGTGTGTTAGGCACTCTTTCTTGCTAAGGACCCCAATATTCCCTACACAAGGCTATACATGTTAGTTCTAAACACTTAGTGGTTAATTGTATATTCAATTTTTGTACAAAGCTTACACAAGCACGTTTTTTATGAGGTAAAACTTTGTTAAATAGCTGCATGCGACACGCAAAGTATGTTGCCGCTATCTAGCGGTGACTATGAGAACTACTTGACCGACCAGCATGCTACCTAGCGCTCCATTTCAATACTCGCTCACTGAACGAACAGCATACTATCTAGCGGTCGATATCAATACTCACTCAACTACCAGCCTGCTACCTATCGGTCAATATAACAACTCACTCAACTACCAACATGCTACATGGCTTTTTTGGTCAGTTTTTTTGTTGGCTTTTTTTTGGTCAGTTTCTGTTGGCTTATGTTGGCTTTTATTGGCTTTTGTTGGCTTTTGTTGGCTTTTTGTTGGCTTTTTGTTGGCTTTTGTTGGCTTTTGTATTAGCTCTTTTATATTTGCTCTTGCTTGTGGGGGCTTATTTGGTCTTGGAAAGTATGTCAGTCCTTTTTTTATGGCTGTAAAATGCTTACAGCCATGTTTGTAAGCAGCAACAACAACAACAACACACAAAATTCCAAAAAAAATCGAAAGTACTCTAAGTTTTATCAATGACTCAACTCTTACACTTACCTCTATCCCATGCCTAGTCAAAAATAGTGTATTTT
This sequence comes from Meconema thalassinum, assembly GCA_946902985.2. Classification (NCBI taxonomy): domain Eukaryota; kingdom Metazoa; phylum Arthropoda; class Insecta; order Orthoptera; family Tettigoniidae; genus Meconema; species Meconema thalassinum. The sequence continues at coordinate 4,845 of CAMPQE020000344.1, read as the reverse complement.
TCAAATTTTTCAAAAAATATTTGGAAAGTAGGCTATATCATTAAACTAAAAATCCTGAAAAGACATATGTTAACTCCAACACCTACCTCTATACCATTCTTAGTCCAAAAATAGTGTATTTTTCAAATTTTCCAAAAACATATTTCCAAAATGGGTTATATTTCCGAAATTAAAAAGTTAACAAAAATGTTTGTTTGACATAAATGAATGGCCTTTGTCTCCTCTACCACTGTACCAAGTCCCAGGTCTCCAGGACAAAAAAATAAAATTTTTAAAAAGGGTTTTATTTCCAAAATTAGGAATTTTACAAACACATTTGTCTGACGTAAATCAATGGCCTTTACCCCCTCTACCCCCCACACTAAGTCACATGTCTCTAGGACAACAAAAATAAAATTTTGAAAATGGGCTCATATTTCCAAAATTAGGAATTTTACAAAAACGTTTGTCTGACGTAAATCAGTGGTCATTACCCCCTCTATCCCCATACCAAGTCTCAGGTCTCTAGGTCAACAAAAATAAAATTTTGAAAAATGGGCTATATTTCCAAAATTAGGAATTCTACAAAAAAGTTTGTCTAACGTAAATCAATTGTCTTTACCCCCTCTATTCCCATACCAAGTCTCAGGTCTCTAGGTCAACAAAAATAAAATTTTGAAAAAATGGTCACTATTTTGGAAACTAGGAATTCTACGAATAAGTTTGTTTAACATAAATGAAAGGTCTCTATTCCCTCTACCTGTAAACCAAGTCCCAGGTCTGTAGAACAAAAATGAAAAAAGTTCAACTGGGAAAGTAGGCGATTTTTCATAAAACTAAACATTCTAAAAAGTGTTCTATGGGCTTAAAAGAATGGCCTCAATGTCTTTTATTTTCTATAATAAAACTTTTTTATTTTTTACATTTTTTTGAAAAAAGTTCAATTTTGACATTTTTATATTTTGGAAACTAAAGAGTTAACAAAAAATTTTGTTTGACATAAATGACTGGCCCTGACCCCATCTACCTCCAAAATAAATTTCAAGTCGCTGGGACAAAAACTGTGCAGTAGGGGAGTAGTGGGTGTTCTGCCCCCTCCCACCACCTCTCCCTCTGACGTCACATTTCGGGGCGGGGCCAGAACACCCACTACTCCCCTACTGCACAGTTTTTGTCCCAGCGACTTGAAATTTATTTTGGAGGTAGATGGGGTCAGGGCCAGTCATTTATGTCAAACAAAATTTTTTGTTAACTCTTTAGTTTCCAAAATATAAAAATGTCAAAATTGAACTTTTTTCAAAAAAATGTAAAAAATAAAAAAGTTTTATTATAGAAAATAAAAGACATTGAGGCCATTCTTTTAAGCCCATAGAACACTTTTTAGAATGTTTAGTTTTATGAAAAATCGCCTACTTTCCCAGTTGAACTTTTTTCATTTTTGTTCTACAGACCTGGGACTTGGTTTACAGGTAGAGGGGATAGAGACCTTTCATTTATGTTAAACAAACTTATTCGTAGAATTCCTAGTTTCCAAAATAGTGACCATTTTTTCAAAATTTTATTTTTGTTGACCTAGAGACCTGAGACTTGGTATGGGAATAGAGGGGGTAAAGACAATTGATTTACGTTAGACAAACTTTTTTGTAGAATTCCTAATTTTGGAAATATAGCCCATTTTTCAAAATTTTATTTTTGTTGACCTAGAGACCTGAGACTTGGTATGGGGATAGAGGGGGTAATGACCACTGATTTACGTCAGACAAACGTTTTTGTAAAATTCCTAATTTTGGAAATATGAGCCCTTTTTCAAAATTTTATTTTTGTTGTCCTAGAGACATGTGACTTAGTGTGGGGGGTAGAGGGGGTAAAGGCCATTGATTTACGTCAGACAAATGTGTTTGTAAAATTCCTAATTTTGGAAATAAAACCCTTTTTAAAATTTTTATTTTTTTGTCCTGGAGACCTGGGACTTGGTACAGTGGTAGAGGAGACAAAGGCCATTCATTTATGTCAAACAAACATTTTTGTTAACTTTTTAATTTCGGAAATATAACCCATTTTGGAAATATGTTTTTGGAAAATTTGAAAAATACACTATTTTTGGACTAAGAATGGTATAGAGGTAGGTGTTGGAGTTAACATATGTCTTTTCAGGATTTTTAGTTTAATGATGTAGCCTACTTTCCAAATATTTTTTGAAAAATTTGAAAAATACACTATTTTTGACTAGGCATGGGATAGAGGTAAGTGTAAGAGTTGAGTCATTGATAAAACTTAGAGTACTTTCGATTTTTTTTGGAATTTTGTGTGTTGTTGTTGTTGTTGCTGCTTACAAACATGGCTGTAAGCATTTTACAGCCATAAAAAAAGGACTGACATACTTTCCAAGACCAAATAAGCCCCCACAAGCAAGAGCAAATATAAAAGAGCTAATACAAAAGCCAACAAAAGCCAACAAAAAGCCAACAAAAAGCCAACAAAAGCCAACAAAAGCCAATAAAAGCCAACATAAGCCAACAGAAACTGACCAAAAAAAAAGCCAACAAAAAAACTGACCAAAAAAGCCATGTAGCATGTTGGTAGTTGAGTGAGTTGTTATATTGACCGATAGGTAGCAGGCTGGTAGTTGAGTGAGTATTGATATCGACCGCTAGATAGTATGCTGTTCGTTCAGTGAGCGAGTATTGAAATGGAGCGCTAGGTAGCATGCTGGTCGGTCAAGTAGTTCTCATAGTCACCGCTAGATAGCGGCAACATACTTTGCGTGTCGCATGCAGCTATTTAACAAAGTTTTACCTCATAAAAAACGTGCTTGTGTAAGCTTTGTACAAAAATTGAATATACAATTAACCACTAAGTGTTTAGAACTAACATGTATAGCCTTGTGTAGGGAATATTGGGGTCCTTAGCAAGAAAGAGTGCCTAACACACATGAGTGTACAGCCTTTTGATATGCAGTAAGTACCTGATAACCTTGAGTAGGCCATAAGAATATTTTCAGTTGACTACTACCTGTCACAGTGTTTACATTGTGAAAGACCGTTGAAGCAACCAGTCTTTAGCCTTGTCATAAGCAGTGAACAGCTGTTACCCTTAACCAGGGGTACATTAGAGGACCGTTATCAAGAATATCATCAGTTGACTACCACCATTCACAGTGACCACATCGTGAAAGACTGTTAAAACAACTATTGTACAGCCTTGTACTACTCTGTAAGTAGCTGTTGGTCTTGACTATTGTATATTAGAGAACCCTTAGCAAGTATATAATCAGTTGACTACTACTTGTTACAGTGTTCACATCGTGAAAGACCGTCTCACTATCCAGTATACAGCCTTGTCATACGCTGTAAAGAGCTGTTGGTCTAGACTAGGGGTATATTAGAGGACCCTTCACAAGAATATCACCAGTTGACTACTACCTCTCACGGTGTTCACATCGTGAAAGACCGTCTCACCGACCAACCTCTAGCCCTGTGATACGCAGTAAGCAGCTGTTTGCAGAAATCAACATTCTTAATGGAAGAAGCCATTCCTAGCTATATGTGTAAAGAGTGTGGAAAGACTTTTCTTCGAGACTATCATAGGAAGCGACATGAAGTATCGTGTGGTGAATTTCATGAGTGCAAGACCTGTGGTAGTACATTCAACAATGCCTACAATGGACGTCGTCATGAAGAATGTTGTAATGTTGTGTCGGCAGCTAAAAGACAAAAGGCAGAGCCTACAAAACATTACCTACTGTCATTGGTCCCTGACAAAAATGGACTTATTGAATATGAGACATCTTTTGAAGGTCGACTTAAATCCTATTTCATTCGTTGCGATACGTGCAAGGATTTAAATTCATACCTTAAAGAGTCCAAACAGCAAATAATGCAAGCTATGCAGAAAGAACTAGCAATGCACAAGTCGATAAAAGTTAATCTTGTGGCTGAATGTAGATTCATTCATACATCTACCAATGAAATTACAGATCGTGCTTTTAAAACACGAAATCAGGCCCTATTTTTGGAAACGGACTTAAGTAGTTTCTTGGAAACACAATTTACAAAGTTAACTACGGAAATGGAGGAATCTGAGCTAAAAGGCAGTAATTGGGCTTTGTTAGCAGTGGAAGGAGTACGATTAAAAATAAATAAGTATAATCCCTTGCGTGGAAGCACATATATTCCATTACCAGCAGTTATACAAGCAAGAAAAGCCTGCATTAATCCTCAAAACTTTAAGGATGAGAGGTGTTTTATGTATGCCATTTTAGCAAAACTGGTTAAAACTGATGCTAAACGCATTAGTAAATACAAGGATCTGGAAAAACAAGTATGATTTTTCAACAATATCATTTCCTACATCGCTAGCAGACATTCCCAAATTTGAAAAAGCTAACGATATATCCATTAATGTATTTGGATTGGAAGAAGACAATAAACTGTTCCCTCTAAAGGTTGTGGATCAAGAGCTGCAAGACCATCGCGACCTCCTTCTGCTAAGTTCATTATCCGGACAGAACCACTACGTCTTTATCAAAGATTTTGATAAACTAGTAGCACATCAGATTACCCGCCGTGAACATAAGATATATACGTGTAAACGGTGTTTTACTCACTTTGATAATCAATATGGACAACAAGGAATGGAAAAATTAAAAGAACATAGAGCTTTGTGTGTCCAGCATGACATTGCTAGGGTTGAAATGCCTATTAAAAACCCCATTGTCAAATTTTTAAATGTTGAAAAAATGCTAAGAATACCTTACGTTATCTATGCAGATTTCGAAAGTATACTCTTACCATATCAAACATGTTTGCCCAATCCTGAAGCAAGTTATACAGTGCCATACCAGAGTCATGTTCCTATGAGCTTTGG
>CAMPQE020000343.1:0-24344 GCA_946902985.2 Meconema thalassinum | reverse complement strand
TAGCAATGTCATGCTGGACACACAAAGCTCTATGTTCTTTCAATTTTTCCATTCCTTGTTGTCCATATTGATTATCAAAGTGAGTAAAACACCGTTTACACGTATATATCTTATGTTCACGGCGGGTAATCTGATGTGCTACTAGTTTATCAAAATCTTTGATAAAGACGTAGTGGTTCTGGCCGGATGATGAACTTAGCAGAAGGAGGTCGCGATGGTCTTGCATCTCTTGATCCACAACCTTTAGAGGGAACAATTTGTTGTCTTGTTCCAATCCAAATACATTAATGGATATATCGTTGGCTTTTTCAAATTTGGGAATGTCAACTAGCGATGTAGGAAACGATATTACAGAAAAATCATACTTGTTGTCCAGGTCCTTGTATTTACTAATGCGATGAGCATTCTTTTTAACCAGTTTTGCTAAAATGGCATACATAAAACACTTTTCATCATTCAAATTTTCAGGATTAATGCAGGCTTTTCTTGCTTGTATAGCTGCTGGTAATGGAATATATGTGCTTCCACGCAAGGGATTGTACTTATTTATTTTCAATCGTACTCCTTCCACTGCTAACAAAGCCCAATTACTGCCTTTTAGCTCAGATTCCTCCATTTCCGTAGTTAACTTTGTAAATTGTGTTTCCAAGAAACTACTTAAGTCCGTTTCCAAAAATAGGGCCTGATTTCGTGTTTTAAAAGCACGATCTGTAATGTCATTGGTAGATGTATGAATGAATCTACATTCAGCCACAAGATTAACTTTTATCGACTTGTGCATTGCTAGTTCTTTCTGCATAGCTTGTATTATTTGCTGTTTGGACTCTTTAAGGTATGAATTTAAATCCTTGCACGTATCGCAACGAATGAAATAGGATTTAAGTCGACCTTCAAAAGATGTCTCATATTCAATAAGTCCATTTTTGTCAGGGACCAATGACAGTAGGTAATGTTTTGTAGGCTCTGCCTTTTGTCTTTTAGCTGCCGACACAACATTACAACATTCTTCATGACGACGTCCATTGTAGGCATTGTTGAATGTACTACCACAGGTCTTGCACTCATGAAATTCACCACACGATACTTCATGTCGCTTCCTATGATAGTCTCGAAGAAAAGTCTTTCCACACTCTTTACACATATAGCTAGGAATGGCTTCTTCCATTATGATTGTTGATTTCTGCAAACAGCTGCTTACTGCGTATCACAGGGCTAGAGGTTGGTCAGTGAGACGGTCTTTCACGATGTGAACACCGTGAGAGGTAGTAGTCAACTGGTGCTATTCTTGTGAAGGGTCCTCTAATATACCCCTAGTCTAGACCAACAGCTCTTTACAGCGTATGACAAGGCTGTATACTGGACAGTGAGACGGTCTTTCACGATGTGAACACTGTAACAAGTAGTAGTCAACTGATTATATACTTGCTAAGGGTTCTCTAATATACAATAGTCAAGACCAACAGCTACTTACTGAGTAGTACAAGGCTGTACAATAGTTGTTTTGACAGTCTTTCACGATGTGGTCACTGTGAATAATGGTAGTAGTCAACTGATGATATTCTTGATAAGGGTCCTCTAATATACCCCTGGTTAAGGGTAACAGCTGTTCACCGCTTATGACAAGGCTAAAGACTGGTTACTTCAACGGTCTTTCACAATGTTAACACTGTGACAGGTAGTAGTCAACTGAAAATATTCTTATGGCCTACTCAAGGTTATCAGGTACTTACTGCATATCAAAAGGCTGTACACTCATGTGTGTTAGGCACTCTTTTTTGCTAAGGACCCCAATATTCCCTACACAAGGCTATACATGTTAGTTCTAAACACTTAGTGGTTAATTGTATATTCAATTTTTGTACAAAGCTTATACAAGCACGTTTTATGAGGTAAAACTTTGTTAAATAACTGCATGCGACACGCAAAGTATGTTTCCGCTATCTAGCGGTGACTATGAGTACTACTTGAACGACCAGCATGCTACCTAGCGCTCCATTTCAACACTCGCTCACTGAACGATCAGCATGCTATCTAGCGGTCGATAGCAATACTCCTCAACTACCAGCCTGCTATCTATCGGTCAATATGACAACTCACTCAACTACCGACATGCTACATGGCTCTTTTGGTCAGTTTTTTGTTGGCTTTTTTTGGTCAGTTTTTGTTGGCTTTTTTGTTGGCCTTTGTTGGCTTTTGTTGGCTTTTGTTGGCTTTTTTGTTGGCTTTTGTTGGCTGTTGTTGGCTTTTGTTGGCTTTTGTTGGCTTTTGTATTAGCTCTTTCATATTTGCTCTTGCTTGTGGGGGCTTATTATTTGGTCTTGGAAAGTATGTCAGTCCTTTTTTTATGGCTGCAAAATGCTTACAGCCATGTTTGTAAGCAGCAACAACAACAACAACAACACACAAAATTCAAAAAAAATCCAAAGTACTCTAAGGTTTATCAATGACTCTCAACTCTTACACTTACCTCTATCCCATGCCTAGTCAAAAAAGTAGTGTATTTTTCAAATTTTTCAAAAAAATATTTGGAAAGTAGGCTATATCATTAAACTAAAAATCCTGAAAAGACATATGTTAACTCCAACACCTACCTCTATACCACTCTCAGTCCAAAAATAATGTATTTTTCAAATTTTCCAAAACATATTTCCGAAAATGGGTTATATTTCCGAAATTAAAAAGTTAACAAAACATGTTTGTTTGACATAAATGAATGGCCTTTGCCTCCTCTACCACTGTACCAAGTCCCAGGTCTCCAGGACAAAAAAAAAAAAATTTTTAAAGGGTTTTATTTCCAAAATTAGGAATTTTACAAAAAAGTTTGTTTGACATAAATGAATGGCCTTTACCCCCTCTACCCCCACACTAAGTCTCATGTCTCTAGGACAACAAAAATAAAATTTTCAAAATGGGCTTATATTTCCAAAATTAGGAATTCTACAAAAAAGTTTGTTTGACGTAAATCAATGGTCTTTACCCCCTCTATTCCAACACCAAGTCTCAGGTCTCTAGGTCAACAAAAATAAAATTTGGAAAAAATGGTCACTATTTTGGAAACTAGGAATTCTACAAAAAAGTTTGTTTAACATAAATGAAAGGTCTCTATCCCCTCTACTTGTAAACCAAGTTCCAGGTATGTGAGACAAAAATGAAAAAAGTTCAATTGGGAAAGTAGGCGATTTTTCATATAACCAAACATTCAAAAATGTGTTCATTGGGCTGCAAATAATGGCCTCTATGTCCTTTATTTTTATAATAAAACGTTTTTATTTTTTTCATTTTTTTGAAAAAAGTTCAATTTTGAATTTTTTATAATTTAGAAACTAAAGAGTTTTCAAAAAATTTTGTTTGACATAAATGAATGGTCTTGACCCCCTCTACCCCCAAAATAAATTTCAAGTCTCTAGGACAAGAAATAACAGTAGTGGAGTAGTACGGGTTCTGCTTTACTTGGCGTGGCCGCCATGTTGGTTTATTGGGCACAGGAGTGTCAAGTGAAGCAGAACCCGTACTACTCCACTACTGTTATTTCTTGTCCTAGAGACTTGAAATTTATTTTGGGGGTAGAGGGGGTCAAGACCATTCATTTATGTCAAACAAAATTTTTTGAAAACTCTTTAGTTTCTAAATTATAAAAAATTCAAAATTGAACTTTTTTCAAAAAAATGAAAAAAATAAAAACGTTTTATTATAAAAATAAAGGACATAGAGGCCATTATTTGCAGCCCAATGAACACATTTTTGAATGTTTGGTTATATGAAAAATCGCCTACTTTCCCAATTGAACTTTTTTCATTTTTGTCTCACATACCTGGAACTTGGTTTACAAGTAGAGGGGATAGAGACCTTTCATTTATGTTAAACAAACTTTTTTGTAGAATTCCTAGTTTCCAAAATAGTGACCATTTTTTCCAAATTTTATTTTTGTTGACCTAGAGACCTGAGACTTGGTGTTGGAATAGAGGGGGTAAAGACCATTGATTTACGTCAAACAAACTTTTTTGTAGAATTCCTAATTTTGGAAATATAAGCCCATTTTGAAAATTTTATTTTTGTTGTCCTAGAGACATGAGACTTAGTGTGGGGGTAGAGGGGGTAAAGGCCATTCATTTATGTCAAACAAACTTTTTTGTAAAATTCCTAATTTTGGAAATAAAACCCTTTAAAAATTTTTTTTTTTTGTCCTGGAGACCTGGGACTTGGTACAGTGGTAGAGGAGGCAAAGGCCATTCATTTATGTCAAACAAACATGTTTTGTTAACTTTTTAATTTCGGAAATATAACCCATTTTCGGAAATATGTTTTGGAAAATTTGAAAAATACATTATTTTTGGACTGAGAGTGGTATAGAGGTAGGTGTTGGAGTTAACATATGTCTTTTCAGGATTTTTAGTTTAATGATATAGCCTACTTTCCAAATATTTTTTTGAAAAATTTGAAAAATACACTACTTTTTTGACTAGGCATGGGATAGAGGTAAGTGTAAGAGTTGAGAGTCATTGATAAACCTTAGAGTACTTTGGATTTTTTTTGAATTTTGTGTGTTGTTGTTGTTGTTGTTGCTGCTTACAAACATGGCTGTAAGCATTTTGCAGCCATAAAAAAAGGACTGACATACTTTCCAAGACCAAATAATAAGCCCCCACAAGCAAGAGCAAATATGAAAGAGCTAATACAAAAGCCAACAAAAGCCAACAAAAGCCAACAACAGCCAACAAAAGCCAACAAAAAAGCCAACAAAAGCCAACAAAAGCCAACAAAGGCCAACAAAAAAGCCAACAAAAACTGACCAAAAAAAGCCAACAAAAAACTGACCAAAAGAGCCATGTAGCATGTCGGTAGTTGAGTGAGTTGTCATATTGACCGATAGATAGCAGGCTGGTAGTTGAGGAGTATTGCTATCGACCGCTAGATAGCATGCTGATCGTTCAGTGAGCGAGTGTTGAAATGGAGCGCTAGGTAGCATGCTGGTCGTTCAAGTAGTACTCATAGTCACCGCTAGATAGCGGAAACATACTTTGCGTGTCGCATGCAGTTATTTAACAAAGTTTTACCTCATAAAACGTGCTTGTATAAGCTTTGTACAAAAATTGAATATACAATTAACCACTAAGTGTTTAGAACTAACATGTATAGCCTTGTGTAGGGAATATTGGGGTCCTTAGCAAAAAAGAGTGCCTAACACACATGAGTGTACAGCCTTTTGATATGCAGTAAGTACCTGATAACCTTGAGTAGGCCATAAGAATATTTTCAGTTGACTACTACCTGTCACAGTGTTAACATTGTGAAAGACCGTTGAAGTAACCAGTCTTTAGCCTTGTCATAAGCGGTGAACAGCTGTTACCCTTAACCAGGGGTATATTAGAGGACCCTTATCAAGAATATCATCAGTTGACTACTACCATTATTCACAGTGACCACATCGTGAAAGACTGTCAAAACAACTATTGTACAGCCTTGTACTACTCAGTAAGTAGCTGTTGGTCTTGACTATTGTATATTAGAGAACCCTTAGCAAGTATATAATCAGTTGACTACTACTTGTTACAGTGTTCACATCGTGAAAGACCGTCTCACTGTCCAGTATACAGCCTTGTCATACGCTGTAAAGAGCTGTTGGTCTAGACTAGGGGTATATTAGAGGACCCTTCACAAGAATAGCACCAGTTGACTACTACCTCTCACGGTGTTCACATCGTGAAAGACCGTCTCACTGACCAACCTCTAGCCCTGTGATACGCAGTAAGCAGCTGTTTGCAGAAATCAACAATCATAATGGAAGAAGCCATTCCTAGCTATATGTGTAAAGAGTGTGGAAAGACTTTTCTTCGAGACTATCATAGGAAGCGACATGAAGTATCGTGTGGTGAATTTCATGAGTGCAAGACCTGTGGTAGTACATTCAACAATGCCTACAATGGACGTCGTCATGAAGAATGTTGTAATGTTGTGTCGGCAGCTAAAAGACAAAAGGCAGAGCCTACAAAACATTACCTACTGTCATTGGTCCCTGACAAAAATGGACTTATTGAATATGAGACATCTTTTGAAGGTCGACTTAAATCCTATTTCATTCGTTGCGATACGTGCAAGGATTTAAATTCATACCTTAAAGAGTCCAAACAGCAAATAATACAAGCTATGCAGAAAGAACTAGCAATGCACAAGTCGATAAAAGTTAATCTTGTGGCTGAATGTAGATTCATTCATACATCTACCAATGACATTACAGATCGTGCTTTTAAAACACGAAATCAGGCCCTATTTTTGGAAACGGACTTAAGTAGTTTCTTGGAAACACAATTTACAAAGTTAACTACGGAAATGGAGGAATCTGAGCTAAAAGGCAGTAATTGGGCTTTGTTAGCAGTGGAAGGAGTACGATTGAAAATAAATAAGTACAATCCCTTGCGTGGAAGCACATATATTCCATTACCAGCAGCTATACAAGCAAGAAAAGCCTGCATTAATCCTGAAAATTTGAATGATGAAAAGTGTTTTATGTATGCCATTTTAGCAAAACTGGTTAAAAAGAATGCTCATCGCATTAGTAAATACAAGGACCTGGACAACAAGTATGATTTTTCTGTAATATCGTTTCCTACATCGCTAGTTGACATTCCCAAATTTGAAAAAGCCAACGATATATCCATTAATGTATTTGGATTGGAACAAGACAACAAATTGTTCCCTCTAAAGGTTGTGGATCAAGAGATGCAAGACCATCGCGACCTCCTTCTGCTAAGTTCATCATCCGGCCAGAACCACTACGTCTTTATCAAAGATTTTGATAAACTAGTAGCACATCAGATTACCCGCCGTGAACATAAGATATATACGTGTAAACGGTGTTTTACTCACTTTGATAATCAATATGGACAACAAGGAATGGAAAAATTGAAAGAACATAGAGCTTTGTGTGTCCAGCATGACATTGCTAGGGTTGAAATGCCTATTAAAAACCCCATTGTCAAATTTTTAAACGTGGAAAAAATGCTAAGAATACCTTACGTTATCTATGCAGATTTCGAAAGTATACTCTTACCCTATCAAACATGTTTGCCCAATCCTGAAGCAAGTTATACAGTGCCATACCAGAGTCATGTTCCTATGAGCTTTGGTATATACGTTAAACCATCACCCGCTGTGGAACACATAAAGACAAATCTTCCAAGCCAACCTGTTATTTATCGTGGACCTGACGCTGCAGAAAAGTTTATGGACTGTTTGATCTCAATAGCTAATGAAATTGATAGACTTTACAGCTTAAATGTTCCAAAGGCCTTAACTCAGGCTCAAGAAGCAGAGTTCCAATGTTCTGAAACCTGTTATTTGTGTCGAAAACCATTCACCAAAGAGGACTGGAAAGTTCGAGACCACTGCCATATTACAGGGGAATACCGTGGAAGTGCTCACAATAACTGTAATTTGAGGTGTAAAACACGAAACCCCGTTCCTGTGTTTCTACATAATATGAGTGGCTACGACGCAAATTTCATTGTAAAGCAATTGGGATGTACTACTGAGAGAGTGGATGTTATCGCTAACTCCAAAGAAAAGTACATTTCCTTTACCAAATATGTAGGAAATGTTAAGCTTAGATTTGTGGATACGTTTCGGTTAATGCCGAGTAGTTTGGAAAACTTAGTTTCCAACTTAACATCATACCCTGAAACAGACAAGTACTTTGGAAAAGAAAATGCAATGCTCATGACTCGTAAAGGGGTATTTTGTTATGACTACATTGACTCATGGGAAAAGTTAAGTGAAACGTGTTTACCTCCAAAAGAGGCATTCTTTAACAAATTAAGTCAAGAAGATGTTAGTCAAGAAGACTATGAACATGCCAAAAGTGTCTGGAATCAGTTCAACATTAAAACTCTAGGGGAATATAGTGACCTCTACCTAACTTCAGATGTACTCCTTCTTGCAGACAGCTTTGAAACCTTTAGAAACAAAACACTAGAAACACACCGAGTGGATGCTGCACACTTTTTTACTTCGCCTGGTTTAAGTTTCGAGGCAATGCTCCTTTACACAGGCATTGAACTGGAATTGCTACAGGATTACGATCAGATTCTTTTAATCGAGTCTGGAATACGTGGAGGCATATGCCAGGTGTCTCATCGGTATGCTGAAGCTAACAATAAATACATGGAAACCTATGATTCTGAGAAACCATCGCAGTTTATTACCTATGATGATGCCAACAACCAATACGGGTGGGCTATGTGTCACTCCCTTCCTTATGGTGGATTTCAGTGGGTTTCTCCAGATACTGTTGATCTAGAAAAACTAAAGAAAGACGATCCTGTGGGATACATTCTAGACGTTGATGTTGATTACCCATCTGACCTTCATGATCTACACAACGATTTACCTTTCCTACCAGAGTGTACACAACCTAAGGATTCGTCTCTGAAAAAACTAATTCCTCATCTTGGAAATCGAAGGCGATATGTTGTTCACTACATGGCATTAAAACAGGCTTTAGATCATGGAATAAAATTGATAAAAATTCATCGTGTGTTAAAGTTTAAACAAAGACCTTGGTTAAAGGCATACGTTGATTTTAATAACAACCTTCGAAAACAAGCCAAAAATGATTTTGAGAAAAATCTGTACAAATTATTCAACAATGCCATTTTTGGGAAAACAATGGAAAATATCCGTAAAAGAATAGACATACGTCTTGTGACTGACAGCAAAAAGGCAGAAAAGCTAATAGCAAAGCCGACATTTATCGACAGAACAATTTATGGCCCTAACCTAGCTGCTTTCCACATGTCTAAACGTAACATTGTATTCAATAAGCCTATATATATTGGAATGTGTATACTGGATATTTCAAAAACTCTCATGTATTCCCACCACTATGATGTCCTGCTACCCTATTATGGCATGAACAATATTAAACTCATGTATATGGATACTGACTCGTTCATATATTTGGTTAACACCCCAGATGTATATCAAGACAAGTTGGATTTCCTACAACACCTGGACACATCAGATTATCCTACTAATCACATATGTTACTCTACATCAAACAAGAAAACGTTGGGGAAATTTAAAGACGAGGCTTGTGGACAAATTATAAAAGCATTTGTTGGACTTAGAGCTAAAATGTATGCATTAGACATAAATGGTAAAGAAATCAAAAAGATTAAAGGTATTAACAGAGGTGTTGTCAAAAATTGTATAAGCTTTCAAGATTATAAGGATTGTGTCATGAAAAACAATGTAAAAAGAATACCAATGAACATTATCGCTTCTAAACAACATGACATATCATCTATAAGACTAAACAAAATTGCTTTGTGTCCTGGTGATGATAAAAGAGTGATTGATGCTGATGGTATAGGTACACATGCCTATGGTCATTACTCAATCATTAACCATGCTTAAAGAGTTAAGTTATGAATATCAAAATCTTCTGCCTGCAACTAGCAAATACATAAAACAAAACAATTTAGGAAATAAAACAATAGCACTACAAAAATAAAAATAAAACAAAATAAGAAATGGCATTCATAATCAAAAATAAATAAAATAGAAAACAAAATAAAAACAAGTGTACAATTTATAACAATAAGGAATATATATAAAAATGTATTATGTGTAAATAGTGTACATGTATTTAAATAAAAAAATATTGTACCGTATGGAAACTGCTTGTACATTTTTTATTACTACTCACCTCTCTCCACTCCTAATGCAAAATGAACATGTAAAACACAAATTGGAAAATCCATGTTTCCATATTGACAAAATAAAAAAAAACCATTAAACTGAAATTTTAAAAACTGTAAATGGGAATTTGGTAAATTGACAAATGTGTAAACAACAAATTGGAAAATCCATGTTTCTATATCATGAAATTGAAAAACTTTAAACTGACATTTTAAGAACTGTAAATGGGAAATTGTGAAATTGATAAATGTGTAAACAACATAATGCAAAATCCATGTTTCCATGTTATGAAATTGAAAAACTTAAAACTAACATTTAAAAAAATGAAAATGGGGAATTGGAAAATTGTCATATGTGTAAACAACAAATGAAAAAAAAAACGGTTGGGGTAGTTATCATATTGTACAGTAACCTATAAAACTAGCATAAGGATAGTTGCTTGTACCCTTATATACTTTGTGTATGTGCATTAGCCTTTGAATTAGCTTAAGTTAGGTTTGGCAAAGTTAGGTTTGGTGAGGTTAGGTATGTGACCTAGTAGTTTACTCTTTTCGGAAAATGTAAAAAGTAAAATCTAAAATCAAAAAATCTTAAATTTAAAATGTAAAATCTAAAAAAAACTAACATCTAAAATACAAAAAATCAAAAATGTAAAATGTAAAATCTAAAAAATGTAAAATGAAAAAAATCAAAAATCTAAAATGTTAAAACATAAAATCTAAAATCTTTAAATGAGGTTTCTGTGGGTTAGGTTAGGTTAGGTTATAACTAAGTTTATTATTTGTGCTCTCTCATTTGCTCTTACATTTTTGCTCTCACTTTGAAGTTTGGTTATGTTAGGTTAGGTTAGGTTAGGTTAGGTGTGGTTAGGTTATAACTAAGTTTATTATTTGTGCTCTTACATTTGCTCTCACTTTTTTCTCATACTTTTTGCTAAATTTTTTTCGCTTGCAATTTTAAATTAGGTAGGTTACGTTAGGTTAGGTTAGGACAGGTTAGGTGAGGTTAGGTTAGGTGAAGTCAGGTTAGGTTATAACTTAGTTTATTATGTGTGCTTTCACATTTGCTTTTATATTTGCTTTGACTTTGAAGTTAGGTTAGGATAGGTTAGGTTAGGTTAGGTTAGGTTAGGTTAGGTGAAGTTGGGTTAGGCAGAATTGTTGAGGTATGAATCAAAAGCCAGCTCTTGTCAGTTTTGCCTCACAAGGCTGAGTGTACCCCGTTCCACTCATGAGACCAGAAATTAAATTTCTTGGCAGAGCCGGGATTCGAACCTCAGGAATGACCTCCAAGAATGCTAGCCACTACACCAAAAAGTGGACAATATAAGGCTGGTCTTGATTATACATGATCAATTAACAATTACCTAATAATAATAATAATAATAATAATAAATATTCCATTTGGCAACTACACGGCCGACCTCTCCCTGTGACGTAATCCACGGTCTCAGGCCGTGGCGGCCATTTTGCCCAATAGCCCCTGTGCCAGCTCTGAATGAAACCTCCATAAGAATAACATAGAGTGATTGCGCGCGGCGGCCATCTTGCCCATTAGCCCCTGTGCCAGAACCGGCTTATTTATCCTACTCAAATGATTAGAGAACACTGTTTATATTTCAGTTAGAATTCCAAGTTCTACGTTCCTTAACTTGAGAAGGCGATCACTGAAAATTGGATCTTCATAACAATCGCCGGTTATTCGATATTTATGAAATTATACGATTTGAGTACTCATTCCTTTGATTTACTGTTTCTGAAATCCACGTAAAATGATGAAGGAAAGACCTCAGAATGTTAAAATGACATGAAACAGGCGTCACAGCGGCCAAAGCAATTATGGAGCGCATTTTCCTACAGCAACAGTATCTGCAAATCGCACACATCGTACATTTTAAAGTCATTTAAAGAAATTACAGATATTCATGAAATTAGAGTGCAATTCGTCACTGCTAATGTATATTCTCTTTCATTTGAATGCTCATTAGTCACGATCGGTCGCTAGTGAGCGCCGTAAGAGGGATCTATACTACATGTTTATTTTTACTTAGTTGATTCTCCAGAAACCAATTTTGAACATAATCTAACAACATTGGCTATGAAGGACTTCCTACTGTATACAATAGTTTTGTAAGCAAGCCTCTTTATATGCTAAACCTACTTTATTTCGTGACATACTTTATTTCGTGTCACCAGACATAATATTTATTCTGAAGTAAGGTAGGCGTTGTACACCGAGTTCCAAGTGTCCTCTACAGATGGCAGGAATGTCGTTACACGGGAAAAATGCTCTGAGCGGAAATCGTCACTGGTTGTACTGCAGGCAGTTGAGTGAATGGAATTTGCGTGAAAACTCGTTGTTTGTTAAGCAGCTCCTGTACTACAAGGTCGTTAAGGGGAGTTGCGACGGTGGGTGAGTGGATAGCGTGTCGGTCTACCAACCCCAAGAATGCAGGTTCGCTTCTGGCCATGGTAAGTGATTTTTGAAAGGCGGCAAAAATACGACACGCATGACATACGATGTTGGCATGTCAATGAACCCATTTGAATTCAGTAGGCCGTGTTCATAATGGCAAAAGTAATCTCGGGAGTTTCCGCCAACACAAAGTTGCTCATTTCTCTACTAGAAAGCGCTAGTGTTCAAGGAGATTAGATATCTAACCTCCTTGACTTTGATAGTGATTCAAGGAACAACGAAATTCGACATGCAAGCTACACACTGGGTGTCAAATAACAAAGCTTGCACCCGGCATCCGAGGCCATACGAAAATCTAATCTAAGGGAAGTTGTTGACGTAATTCTAAACCTTCTATGCAGCCGTATTCTCTAAGCAACATACTTGCAATCTCAGTCGTCAGAGTTGGATTTGTATGCATCATTACTGAAATAATTGCTTAGCAAAACAACAACGACCCTTATGTTTTGTGTCCATTTCAGACACAATGCTGCCACCCCTAGGCAAATGTGTGAAGAAGGACAACAGCAACAATCATAAGAAAACGGGTTCTGTGAACAAAATAAGACAAGCCTACTAAACAGATGCCCTTCGGGAAGCGCTTCGCTTTAGGGGCTTGGGACATCTTGGTCATCAGGCCCGTGTAGTTTGGTGTGTGTGTTGAATTTGCCTGATGACCTGTACTGTATAACTGTAGCAGTGTGTGTAACTGTATGAGAGATGGGGATGGAACAAGGTACTGTACTCTCAGGCATTTGTCTGGAGGGAGTGTGGAAAAAACAAGGGAAAACACATTCAGGATGGCCGCTGTCGAATGGAACTTCCACAACACATCAAACTACACATGTTACTGATTTAGCCGGAAAATCCAACACACAAAGGACTACAGTAAAATCTGAATCCAAGCGAAAACAGAAATCCAAAAACAAGAAAAATGATGACTTCTGCGCCACCTGTAATGAGAACTACAATTGTGGAAAGAATAGAAGTCCGTGGATTCAGTGTTGCTTCTGTTTGCGATCGTTTCACGAAAGTCCACTGATTCATCTGATGTTACTGTATTTACGTGCAAACTGTGTCAGTCACAATGATACCGATACTGAAAACTAGTGAAAAGTGCGGTAACAATGCAAAATAAATGTTATCACGAACTTAAGTATATAGTGTCACGGAATTAAGTATGTTACCACGAAATTAAGTAGCATGCCCACTACGGACATATCATTGTATAACATTAATAGTTTTACATTTCTTGAATGCTCTTTATCATGGAGAAGTAGAACAATATATTGGTTTTGTACACGTAAAATATATTAAAAAAATATAGAGTATTTGTTTTGGTTTCTCATTTATAATCCTTAATATCACGAAGTTAGGTAGGTTTACCCTACTTGTGCTTTGTATTGGTAGAATACTGTAGAATGCTTTCATTGTTGTTTATCTTTCAGTTACATATTCGCTGAAGAAGGATCTGAAAGGTCGAAATAAGTTCGAATAATTGAAGGCACTTTTACAAAAACATCCATGGTCCAAAAATTGAAATTTTCAGTAAAGTAAAAAAAAAAAAACACTTTCCAGTCTCTTCCTTCCATTAAATCTTAGTATACTAATTTTATATCGAACTACAGGATTTATTTCACTCATCAGTGCACTTGACATTTAATTTATAAATTTTATTGAATGTGAAAAAATATAAACTTGTCATTAATTCAGTTTTATGCAAAATCACGAATGAAAATAATAATTCATAGTCCATAGATTTATTGTGGTGCTTTATCACCACTGCTATTATCATCAGGATCAATGTCATCATTTGCAACACTCCCTTCGGCTTCAAGACTCTTGACCTCTAATGTGGAATATGAATTTTATGGCATTGAATACCTTGAAGAAGTGAACCAGAGCATAGAGAAATCGGATCATAAATTGATTCTTGTTCTGGCCTGAACATCTGTCCTAAAAAGTATCAACGTTTTAGTTCTAGTGCCATATATATTGAAATGCTTAGGTAGCATTGAAGTTACATCATTCTATTCATGCTGACCACCATCGTCTCCAAGTCATGAATCCCAAATACATAGTACCAATGTTGGCAGGCATAAAAAACTCACAAGTATGAATATGACGTGGGGCAAGGTTTTGCATGAAACGGAAAGAGATGCAGGTAACCTTGTTTCTCTGAACCAAACGTTTAAACAGTCTCCTCAATTCAAAATACTTAACAGCTTTACATAGGTGGACTTGCTTTTCAACTTTGTATCTGTTGATCTCTTCTTCAGTTACAGTTGAATCAATCTGTAGCTGCCGATAAGTCGTCTAGATTATTCTGGACATTAGCACCTTTTGCAACAAAGCCAAATATTATTCTGGACATTGGCACTTTTTGTAAAACAGGGCACATTTTAACATGCATTTATAATGGAACTATGGATGGTTTTGTGAAATATTTGTATATCCAACGGTGCTGCACGTAGCAAAGTACCAAATGGTGGTCACCGTTCAAAAATCCCAATATTGGACTATGGCTGTTTTTGTAAAAGTGTCTTCAATTGTTTTCTCGTACAATACATTGTCTAGAACTCCCCGTGTTACTTACCCAAGGTTTCACTCCTAGTTTTGCTAGCAAGTGCGATCTAAACCTGAGTTGTTGCTAATATCTGCGTGTCTGATAACCTGTATCGAAATAAGGTGTGTCTGGAGGGAGTGTGGGAAAACCCCCAGTCGCTGTCAGCACCGGGATTGGAAGCTGCGATCTCCGAGAAGGAGGTAGTATTCAATGAAGAGAGCTGAGATAGTTTTTTCCCTGCCGACGAGGAGAGGTGGAATGTGTAGCCCTAGGCCGGATACGGAGCCGCATAATGACAGGCCGGCACAGCGCAGCTGTTATTTGAAGGAATCTAAAGTAAACCAGAAGCTAATTTGGTGAAACGTTAAGTAAGTGTCAACAAGCTGCCCGATGAGGTGCGAATGAGCTCAATGAGCACACGATTAGGCTACTCTCCAAGGTACAGCTGCACCAAGCAACGGGCATCGAGTTTACAGCATTTATTGTTGTTGTTTGAGTCTTCAATCTTTTGACTGGTTTGATGCAGCACTCCATGCCTCCCTGTCCTGAGCTAATCGTTTGATCTGTACATAGCTACAACACCCTACATTCAAGGCAATCTGTTTAACATATTCTAACCTTGGTCTACCTCTACAGTTCTTATCCTCGACCCTTCCTTCCATAACTAAGCTTACTATTCCTGGGTGTCTTAATATGTGTCCTACCAACCTCTCTCTTCTCTTCATTAGCAGTCGCCAGAAACATCTCTCCTCTCTCACTCGTCTTAATACTTCTTCGTTTGTAATCGTATCTACACATCCGATCTCCATCATTCTCCTGTAACACCACATTTCAAAAGCTTCAATTCTCCTCTTTTCTGCTGCACCAACAGTCCATGTTTCACTTCCATAGAGCGCCACGCTCCAGACAAAGGCTTTCAAACATGACTTCCTAATACCGTACCTAAATCCACATTCGATGTCAACAGATTTGCGCACCCTCGAATGCCAGCTGACTGCACCAGGATTCGATCCTGCAACTTTGGGAATGGCAGGCGAGAAAGTTTTTTAAGCAGTCGATGCAAAGTATGACAGCTATGCTATTGGCATTACCTTTAAATGAGGAGAGAACGGTCAAGATCTGGTGTTCAAAGAAAAGAAGCCGATATTAAAGCTTGGGCGGGACTGAGCGGCAGGTCGCGACTATATCGCACAGCATACCACAGTTCCGGAACCAGTGCCGTCGGGTGCTGTCACTGAACTAAAACTCAGTTTCAGCGCGATTCTAAGCACCTGATTAACATAATAAAACGCTAAGTACCATTTTAGCCCAAAACTGCTCACGAAACCTCCGGTCTTGAAACAAACAATGACTGCGGGTGTCATATCCTGTAATAAATTGCTCTCCTACATGTTACACGCTCGCTCCGCGGCTAAAATACCCTGCCTTATGACAATGTTCTTAGTACTCAGTAATTTTTCTAGCTTTATGCCGTGTCTTGTGTGGGCTTTCGCCTGCCTGGATTCTTCATTATGGTTCAATATAATGAATCTCCTGTTGATTGCAACAAGATGTTGTTTCTACGTATAAAGAATTGGTGAAATGCGTAATAATTTTTGACTGATATAGTCCTCTAACCTTGGAAATGTATAATATAGACAATCCATTAAGGTAGATTTATATTAACTTTAGTCCTGTTTCCCTGATGAGTTCTTGTTTTTTGTGACCTTTCATTTTATTTAAATTTGTTCTTTGTAAGGTTATCCATTTTCACTTTGGTATTTAAGATAGTTTATGTTCGACCATGGCGAAATGTAAATATTATATGTCAGAAAACTGTACAGTACTATAATGAGGGTCATTATAACACTATTTTTCATTATGATACAGTTTCTCCCACCAATCAGAGCTCAAGAAACAGTTGCGCGACCAATTAGGTAAGGAGAGCATCGCACCTGCGCTGACTTCCACGGCCCCCTATTTTAAATTTCACTGCGTGGCTTCTAGTGTCATAGCGGGATATTCGAGGAGGCCATGGTATTCTCTGCGTCCCATGCGCTGTGTTCAGTACAGTACAGTACATAAAACTGGCGAAATCTCGACAGATATTTATGAATATTTCTGTTCGAACATAAAATAGTTATAATTATCGTCGAACATAAACACTCGTATGCAACTCGCCTATAATGGTAATTAAGACACTCTTATTATTACCATTATAGCCTCGTTGCATAATGTACTATTATTATTTCAATCTACGCTGACGAGGGTATCATTCTATACCGAAACATGTACGCATTAATTTATTTATTAAACGTTTTTTAAGTGTTTGACAAGGCGGCTATTATCAGTCAACACGGAGAATGGTTCAAGTCTGTGCATTTCGTACACTAATCAGTACCCGTGCTTTTTATTATTATTGATGAAGACTGGCAGAATATCGAGGTGGAATATTACTTTGATCACTTGTGTTTTGTTGAGTGGTTTGAACATCGTGTACTTGAGTGTGTGTAATTTTGTCTGATAACCTGAGTTGTTGTGCTGGCTGTATCAGAGTGTGCATTTGTAATTCAGGTGAGGATTGGGAAGGAGGTAGCCGTGGCCTTACGTTAGGAGTATACGAGGAGAAACCACGGAGAGATGGCTGAGGCTGAGTGGTCAGCCTATTAGTGCCCTTGGAGACGGACACGAGCAAGTTCACACAACAAAGTTGCTTTAGTGAAACTGTTTTGTTAACCCGCGAGGACTGGCGCGTGGGTATTTTTGACCCGAGGATAAACTTAAATAATGCTCTATATTTTGGTTTTGGTCAGCCCTTATTTCCTGTCGCTTGCTGTACCTTCCTTCCTAGCCTTGAACTTCACCCTGCATGTCCATAGCTTCTGGAACACTCAAGTTATTTCTATATTATTTTCGGTCGGGTCAGATTTACCCATGGCGCCACTCCTCGCGTGACAATTTTCGGCTTACGTTAGTTGGAACAATCTGTAAAATATAAGGGAGAAAATCTAGCTATTTTGGTGCAGCACAATAACATAGCTCACGTTCTTGTTGATCCATATTTAGGGTCTAGGCACACCTTGGTCATCAGCTCCTTTGTTCAGAAAAATCGAGATGACTGTTTTACAGTCACTATCAAGGCCAATTATTCTGTGTTGTAATTTTTCAGGATGTTAAATTTGACAAATATAAATAAACCTCATTTGATATTGGGAATAGTTCATAGGAAGACACCAGGAGTAAAAATTACTTCATTAAAATCCGTACGACTACAACAAAAAGGGAGCGACACACTATTGGTGAAAATGACCCGACGCGAGTCCTCGTGTTATATTATTTCACGCCAGTTCTCAGGGGATAATAACATCACGAGTGACAAAAAGTCATCGTCGGAGTTCGAAATCCCACTCAACTACATGTGGCTAAAACAGTTATAAGACGTTTCGGCTACGTTAAAAATAAAGAAGCCCAGTATTCAAAACGTACATAATAGAAAAAGGATTATTATAATCTCCATAAATTCCCACCGCGTCCTAATTCTACTTTTAAATTAAACATTACACTTAAGGTCAGGCAGCACAGAGCAAAACAACAAAGAGAAGTAAAAACCAAGGAAACGTGGCTGCCTGGATCTAACAAAGAACACCATTGAAGAGAAATACTACACCAAGTGAGTGAGCGGGCCCACGAAGAAGAGATTAAAAAAAGCTAAGGGAACCCTGCATCGTGTAACTGGGACTCACCTTGAAACCTGTTGGTCGCCCGGGTCGAGTTTTTCAGAGCTCACACACGCACAATAAAAAGTTTGGCTGGAGCCGTCAAGGACAGGAGCCGTGCTATCAACACTTCAACATTCGCGGGCTCATTCATTGCTCCGTCTTGGTGCCACCTCGTGGCGCAGTGGCTAGTCTGGTACGGGGTCTCCCAGCCTCGTGTTGCAAAATGAGAACCTGCTGGATGCTATGGCAGGAGGCGGAGTGGAAAGGAACTAGCCACCCTACCACACGCAAACTCCGGCTCGGGATGCCTGGTTAGTGAAGTCGAGGGTTCTAATTCAGGTCGCCTACGTCTCTGGAGTCGTTATTTTTATTTTTATTTCCATTATTAGATGTTGATAATCGAACAGTTTTACAACTAGCTTGTTGCTGTTGTAGTTGAAGATCTTTGCGACATTTCAGTTTTGCATCACTTAGCTGAGTGGACCCCGTTCCAGCCCACTTCCCAGAATTACATTTATTGGCAGAGACGGTAATCAAACCCGGACCACCATTGGTAGACAATTAGTTCCATTGTCTCTTGTGGGTTTAATACCGTCTCTGAACGGAACGTGCTAGCCTGGCAGTCACTCACAGTGTCCACCTTAAGCTCGCGGGTTCGATACTCGGCCGAACGGTGGGATTTTTGAAGTGAGGAAAAACTCCACGGCACTCCCGAGTCAGACGATAACGTGGAGTTTCTACCTCCACATTTCCACATGCATTCTTCAAGGAACGGGACAATAACACATGAGACCAATAATAATTTAAATAACATTTTCAGATACCGTATATTTTCTCTTTGAATATTGGTTTTCCATTTATAAATTGAGGCAATATTTGTAAGGATAACCGGTGTTCATTTTCTATATGAATCAAGAATAAGTTAGTGTTTATGTTTCTCTTATGCGAATATATTACCCGTCGCGGCTTCGCCCGCGAATATTCTAGTTGTAAAGAGTACACTTAGCAAAATCTCAATCATGAATGCTATGACTGATTTATCCTTGGTATGAATAATCAGACTTTATCAATTCAGCTACTGGTGCATTCCTTCATAGGTATATCAGAGCGAAGTTAGTTTTCTGGGAATATCACAGACACTGTTAATTTAAGGACCTTTAAATGTGGTTTTCCGAGACCCTTTATAGTCGGGTGAAAAAGACCTTTCGTACCACACTCACACGTGAAAAATGCGTGAAAAAATTCTAGAGTGCCCCTTGACCCCCTTAAGCGCATTATACTGTATGTATTGATGAATTTTACAGCTTAATTTGGTTCAGTGATAACCTTATAACCGTCTGGAAACTTTCACAGTACCGGTAATGTAATAATTGGAATTGCATTGCGTCTTACAGAAATAGATGGACTTGTGAGATTCTGTTACCATGGTTACCGCGTTGCATTCTTTCGTTATTTCATTGTAAATATACACGTTTTAAGGCATTTATTTTATTGTGAGGCATTTAAAGAGTAATTGAGTGCGTTTCGCTTACGCATTGGTTTATGCTGAACCTGTAGATACCCCATATGTGTAGGTTGGTGTTAATGGGACCTTATTTTCGGTACAAAACTGGAATGGGACCTTAGCAGAATAATATAGGGAGGGATTTCGCTGATGGCTTCTTCTTAAGCTTCTGAGAGAATAATAGATGTTTCTTTCTAAGGCGTACAATTATTACAATATTACGTAATGGAAACAGAAAATTACTTTCAACGGTAGGCAAATAGTAGAATGGAACCTCGGACACTTGTCTGTCGATACTGAAACCAATTCATGAGGTCAGTAAGGACATGTACACGTGACAGTCTGCTAACTACATCCTGTTCATCCACTGGTAAAGGAAACATCCCTGTAGTGCTTGTGATCTACAAACGTAATCTGTGCCGCAATCTTGCCCATTATTCTTCCCGATTTTCGACAAAGTTTTATTTTTCTAGCAGTAAAAGCGTGCGGTGAGTTGGTAGCACTGCAGTGCAGCAACAGTTAAATTAGGCGGGAAAAGTGTAGGTATATTTAATTCAGGTTAGTGAGTGTTTTCCCCTCCCACATTGCTGTATTTACCGACTGAAAAGCAATTCTCCAGTTAGATAACAAAGGCCACATTTCTAAAACTCACATAGTCTTATATTTCGCACCTAATTTAATTGGACACATTAATGTGTTGACCGTCTGCAAATCGTACCCCTCCCTGAGAAAAATTACAAAGACAAGAATGACGTCTTCAGTTCTGGGTTAATACATAAAAGTAGTCGCGGTCCTCCAACACTGCTCCAGAACTGAACAAGGGCTCGTCTACGAAATCTGTCATGTGTACAGTCCATACGTGTTGAAAAGCGCTAATTAGCCAACACTGTAAATGGCTTCAAAGCTTATTTCCAAAGTGTTTCAAATCCAAAATAATTGTAGATTTTCAATTATTTTTACATGACAATATATGTTACTAGTAGTAGAACCCGGAACGCCCGATGGATTTATATTTGTTTTATGGATGATAATTAATACTACTACTGGACTGCCAAACTAATAGAAAAACATATTTTAAAAATAACTGTCGAGGGAGACTTCTTGTGGTGGTGATAAGTAGTAAAATGGACGTAACGTCCAGGACATTTTCCCCTAGTGATAACGATAATAATAATGAATATGTAATTTACTAACGATTTTAAGAAATTGATTAGAAAGAGGAGTGAAATAAAAGACGCTGCCTATATCTCATTGGCTGTTAGCAATGTATTTTGCCGCATGGCGCTGTAGGAAATAATCGCAGCATTTCGGAAAACTTCGACTGTCCCGAGCTCCTTAGGGGGCAATAGTCTCATTTTCGCAGCGATGTGTGATATTTTGTCCGTGTGCCAAAATGCCTAAATGCAGGGAATGGATAGGTCTGTCCAAATTTATAGTAGTCAGTGTCACCTGCCGAGTTCTAAAAGGTAAGTACGTAAAATTGGGATCAGATCGGTGAAACGGTGTAGATTTGGGCCAAAGGGCCTAAATAAAGGGAATGGAGAGGGATATCTAAAATTATTGTTGTCAAAATCCTTTCTTGGGGTGTGTACTACAACCCTACAAAATTTCAATGCAATCGGTTAAACGGTGTCCGAGTCCATTAATCTCGGACATAGGCCTATACATTTCCATTTTTATATAAAAGAAGATTATGTTCCTAAATCACCTGTTAAAATGGTTGTGAAAGTAGGCAACCCACTGAAAGAGGAAAAGTTCAAGTCACTTTCAAGTAAGTTAAGCATTACTGAGCTGGATCTTGCAATACCGCTGTATTGTTAGCAAGTGCAAACATGACCCTTCGTCTGAATGTCACACAGAATTGTAAACAAGCCTACATGAACAGAAGAAAGCACAAATGCCACTTAATTAGTTAGCAAAGAGTCTATTTCCAAAGTGTCCTAAATGCATGGACAATCATATTTATTGTCAGACTTCATTTGGCCTCACTAAAACTAAGTGTCTCAATGTTACTACCACTGCTAATGGTCAGTACGCAAGAGATCATAATAACTTGTAGTGGCGACTCTGTTTCAAATCGTTTATCTTTTATTTCAAAAACCCTGTGATTTCTGGAGTTTTCCTTTCCATGGGTTTACGACAATTCGGAAAGAATCTCTTTGCTAACTACAGTAGAACGTCGTTTATCCGGACGTCAAACGACAGGAACGTCAATTATCGGGCCGAGAAAAAGAAAAAGACAGAGCAGTGCGCGCTCACTACAGTAGTGAGTCGGTTCTCGTTTTCAAATGTTGTCTCATTCCGTTTGTTTACTCTATAATGCTTCAACGTGTACAGTACTGTATTACGTTGTGAAAATGGCCTTTACGAGTGACAAAAAAAGAAAAACGAAATCGCAAGGTTTTATCCATTGAAAAGAATGTGCAGATCATTAATAAACTGGATAAAGGTATGAGTGTGCAGTGTCTAATGAAAACTTAGTGTTAGAAAAGCCACACTTTATGATTTGAAGAAAGGAAAGTTGTAATTCTGAATTATGCATCGAAGTTAGATAGGGTAGAAGGGTCTAAAAAGAGTAGAACCGTGAGATCAGCTACGGATAAAAATTGGAAGAAGCGGTGTACTTATGGTTTATTCAGAGAAGAAGTAAGGGAGATCCCATTTCTGGACCTTTGCTATGTGAGAAAGCGTTGCAGCTAAATGAGAAGCTTTGTGGTTATTAACATTATGTACTATGCATGTTTTTTTCCTATGAAATAAATGCATGTTTGATTAACCTTAAAAATCAATATCCGGAGCACTTTCGGTCCCATTAGTCCGGATAAACGACGTTCTACTGTAATTAAGTCACACTAGTACTTCCTTCTCTTCATAATATGATCTAAAAGAGAAAAGCCAGACCTACATCTTCCTTATAAAACATACTTAAGAATACGCATAGTTAACATTAAGTAGCACCCATGGTTGGCAATGGTGACAAACTAGCACAACCCATCACGTGCATATTTTTGTCCATAAATTAGGCCAGTTAAAATATCCGTATTAAGATAAAATGCTTGCCCCCTTAAGTTGTAGTTACTGAAATAAGAACGTACTGTCAATATAGACAACGTCGCAGATGGGCTGAGACAAGCGGCTCATTCATGGACAT
This sequence comes from Meconema thalassinum, assembly GCA_946902985.2. Lineage (NCBI taxonomy): Eukaryota > Metazoa > Arthropoda > Insecta > Orthoptera > Tettigoniidae > Meconema > Meconema thalassinum. The sequence continues at coordinate 1,275 of CAMPQE020000343.1, read as the reverse complement.
ATAAAAGAAAGCTATTCACATCACAAAACATGGTGTTACGCCGAACGCAATAATCAAAGGGGCTCTGATAAGGCAACAGAGGACGCAGTGTTTATCGTACAACAACGCTTACTCGTAACCCAAATTGTGATTACATTAAGTCAACATAGGCCAGATATCGAAGATAATGTCTCTTCGAGTAACTGTTTCTCTGTTGTCAATTCGAGACACCAGTTACGACCGATGCAAACAGAGCTGACGGAAACAATCATGTTCTACTAATTTTAAAACAGCAGCAGTAGGTGTTCGTCAGCCGCAGGAGGGAGAGACTACAAAGGCACATCGCTACCGCTGTGCACATTAATTACAAGACGAATCCATACAAGAGGAGGGCCTTGTCATCCCTCGGCCGGACAGGAGCCCAGCTGAGAAAGCTAATTACTTCAAGTATTGGAGATATTTTCGCTACACACATTCACTGCCAGCAGTGAGCGGAGGGCAGGTGACATTTCTGTAATTAAGTAATTACGCCGTCAGTAATAAGCCAAGCTACTTAAAAGCTTTGCTTCTCATACAGATCCTATCGCGGCACCAAACTCATTAACACACCATATTTGTAGCTTTTGGCAAATAAGCGTGAAAGGTATCTACAATGTTTTAGAATGATTATAAATTAAGCAGCTTCAGTAGGTTCTTCCCCTGTTCGCCAATCCATTCCTGGTTTCTCTTCGTCAAACAGCGCAATTTGAGCGCCCTCCGCTGAGTCAGCCGATACCGGCAACTTCGGGCGCATCCGTAACTGCTATTAGTTCTCCGGGTGAAGTAGATGTTGTAATATTGAGGAAGGGGAAGGTTAGAAGCCTGCTATTCAAATTAACTACTATTTCGTTTATTCGCTTTAATTTTCTCGTGTTTTAGCCTATTTTCATTCATGAAAAAAAACAAAAAAAAAACAGGCTTATGAGATCACCTTTTGTCCCCCTAATAACGCTTAAACGGCTGGACCGATTTCAATGAAACGCTGTATTCGACCGACCCCGACCGTGTGCCCTTCAAATTGTATTGCGTCTCACTAATCCAACATGGCGGCTGTGCGAAATATTTCACCGGCATTCTATATCTCCGAAACTATTGCTGATATTACCCTGAAATTTTGTACAATGATGAAGGGCACTACTAGAACTTCATCTATGAGACTTCCAAAAACCTGTCAACTACAAAACGTACACGGCGGCCAAACGAAGTTGAAACACTGACCGGACCATCGCTAAGGTAGCTCACCATGCTTTCCTTTGT
>CAMPQE020000342.1:0-21477 GCA_946902985.2 Meconema thalassinum | reverse complement strand
ATTTCAGGATTAGGGCATAACCCATCTCTTTTGGGTACATTCGTGTTGACCGACTGAAAAGCACTAAACTCTTGTTTACTAAGGCAACACTGAAAATATGGCTTCAAACACCACAATGTTCACGGCTAGCCAGGCAAATCGTGAAGCCAAGAAATTCAAATCACTCAGGCTTAAACTCATGAATTTAGACAAGTCAATTTGGTTCAACAAAAAATGTATAGAACTAAATCTCACCCCTAAATACGTACCAATTAAAACCGTACCGAACACACCAGCCTCGATCATTTCAACTAAACAAGCCAAAGCGCTTTGGATAAAAAACGAATTAAGATTTGCATACATAAGAAAGCAAAAAAATAACCAACAATTATACGACATTCAATTGCAACTAAGTAATTTCTGGCACGCAGCCCAATGGGACAGCTTCACCGAACACCTACATGACACCATCAAAATCAGAGCAACGAGGAAGCATGAAACGCTAGAAAATAAATTAAGAAAACTAGGAGAAACACAGAACCATCAATCTAACGAACAACACACGAATAACAATGAATTCAATTTCCACAGCAGAGTAAACAACAGAACGAACGTAACCTTTTCTCAAGGTGAAATGAATATGTTAGACAAAGGTTTGAAATACAACTGCACAGACGCACACACGAACCACAATATAAAACAGTTAATCACAGATATTGAGATAGCCAGTCACAAGCTCCCAGCAGAAGACAGGGAATTAACCAAAAATCTCGCCACCAACGAAGCCAAAAAAATCCTCAAACGAGAGGGCGATAGCAATAACATTCAAAACAACAAACAAATCAAAGAAATAAAGTCGATGAAACAAAAAATAAAAGAACGTGACTTAATCATCACAAAAGCAGATAAGGGAAACACTACAGTAATTTTGAACAAAACAGAATACATTGAAAAAACAGACGAATTCCTAAACAACAACGAAATCAAGGAATTAACAAAAGACCCCACCAACAAATACCAAAAACAAATAAAAAGTGCGCTAAAAGAAACAGAATACATACTGACCAAAGCTGAAAAATCAAAACTAATAAACATGAACCCGAAAATACCGTCATTGAGGGGACAACCAAAAATACACAAAAAGGAATGCCCAATGAGACCAATAGTCAATTGTAGGAATGCCCCTAATTACAAAATCAGCAAAGAGTTACTAAAAATCTTAAAATGCCGTCTTTCCAACGACAAAAACAACTCTGTAAAGAACACAACAGAACTAGTAACAGCATTGAACACCCTACAAATGAAACCTAGCTTCAGGCTAGTATCCTTCGACGTAACTAACATGTACACCAATATTCCGATTATTGAAGCAATCAACACTATCGAAAACAACTTAAAATCCAACAATTCGGTAAAAGAAATTGAAGAGATTGTGAGATTACTGAGGGTCGTTCTCACCCAAAACGTGTTTCAATTCGACAATAAAATATACACACAGAGAGAAGGCCAAGCAATGGGATCGCCACTAAGTGGGTTAATCGCTGACATCTTCATCAATGCACTAGAAAATGCGTTCTTAGAAAAGACTTCAACAAAGGGTATAGTAATATGGAAAAGATACGTAGATGATGTAATTTGCATCTACGATACTGAACTAACAAGCGAAGAAACAATTCTCCAATCCATTAATAGCCTTCACCATTCTATCAAATTCACTAAGGAATCCGAAATAGACCGGAAAATAAATTATCTCGATATAACTATTGAACGTAAAGACAACGACCTTTCATATTCCATATTCCGGAAAGCAACACAAACCTCGCATGCAATCGACAATCAGTCTAATCACCCCAGTACGCACAAACTAGCGGGTTTCAATTCAATGGTGCACAGGGCTTTAAACATACCCATGTCAAAAGACAACTATAATAAGGAAATAAGAACTATTATGCAAATAGCAAAGGAAAACAACTTCTCGCCAAGCAAAATAAATCAAATTATAGCCAAACATAAAAATAAAGATAAAACGATTCCCAAACCGGACAGTAATGAGAAAAAATTTGCGCGTTTCAACTATGTGAATGCGAATACATATAAAATCACTAACCTATTCAAAAAGCAAGGCATAAAGATAGCTTTCACGACGAAAAACACAACCGCTAGGCACCTCCTAAATAGTAATCTAAATAAACGTGACCCGTATTCAAGGTCAGGGGTATATTCTATAACGTGCCAAGACACCGATTGTCAAGCTAATTACATCGGGCAGAGTGGAAGGCGAGTAGACACACGTTATAATGAACATAGAAATGCGATAAGATACGGAACACATTCAGCCGTGTGCGAACATATGTGTGACGCAGGGCATAGCTTTACCAACATAGAGTCGGACCTTAAAATAATCCATCACGAATCGAAAGGCAGAGCTCTTGACATAAAGGAAGCAATCGAGATACACCTAGCCAAACGAAACAATCCCAACAATCTAAATGAACACACGTTCATGGAGAGCTCACCCCTCTTCACGCTACTAAAAAACACACCCTGTCGGAAACAAAACACAATTTAGCGACACAGCCAAGCTAGATAAAAAAGGGGGGAAATTAGGGGGTTTTTAATAGGTAAATGTTATCTGGATCAGGTGTACGATGTACTTTTCTTCTGCAATAAACCAAGGCCCATATTAGAGGCAGTATTAAAGGTGCCGGGACGTCCTCATAAGACCGTCAACGCTTAGTTCGAATGGGTTATGCTCCACGCGTGGCGAGGACTAATCCACGGTCTTTAATAGTTGTAGATCCACCTCATTCAATAACATACATCTTATCTAGGTTGGCAACACCTCACATAAACACATCGCGATCACTCCCCACAGCACGTAGGGACAGGGGGGGAAGGCAGGGAAAAACCAGTCGTTAAGATAACCACCGCAGTCGACCGCACAGCGAGTTCAAGTGAGCACGGAAACTGCGAATAGCTGTAGTACGGAAGACAATCAGATAAGTAGTTAGCCAAAAATTTTATAGTTTAACCATAGTTTACAACCATATAATCTCTCTAAAGTACAATCTCCGGATAGCCATCACCATTTAGCATTTCACCTAACATATATACTGCATTTAGCATACACTGACAGTTGCAGTACCAATACTGCAACTAAATAATTGTACATATTGTAAATATTTTCACCTGTATTTCAAACATAGATTTTATAGCCTAAGTGTATTGGATCTGATGATGATCGCTTGACGATCGAAACTGGTCATCCTAGTGTTTTATTAATCTCATGTAATTTATTTCAGGATTAGGGCATAACCCATCTCTTTTGGGTACATTCGTGTTGACCGACTGAAAAGCACTAAACTCTTGTTTACTAAGGCAACACTGAAAATATGGCTTCAAACACCACAATGTATGTCGTTTAAGAGATACACGCTCCGTTAAGAATCCCTCAACCCCCAATTTTCACCCCTTTCACCTCGTAATATACACCTCATCGATAAACCCTTAGACATATGTCTGATTCTTTTAATGATTAGCTTATATACCGAATATCACATCCCCAAAAGAAACAACTCATGAGATATCGTTATTCAATGAAATGCACGTTTACCCCCTTAACACCTCTTTAAAACCCGAATAACAAAAATCATTCATTAGTTGACGTTTTCGATATACAGCGAACATATTCCCAAAATTTCATGTTTCTAACTTTAATAGTTTTGGCTGGGCGTGACGAGTGAGTGAGTCAGACAGGACATTTTCTTTCAATTATTTTTACCAGAATATCACCCCTCCCCATGGGCCCCTTAAATTGGATTGATGAAAAAACGCTTGAACACCTATTAACTTATTTTTTAAGCTGTCTTTTTTGCCCTGAGTTTGATGATTGAGTGAGTTAGTCAGTCAGTTAGGACACTTTCTCTCCTTTCCCCCCCCCCCAGAATTTCACCCCACCCCATTGGCTCCTTAAATTAATTTATTAAAAAACGGTGGAACACCGACTTACTTATTTTTTAAGCTGATTTCTTTTCGCCGAGTTTCAAATTTCTCGCCTATGTCGTTTAGGAGATAGGCCTACACGCTTCGTTAGGAATCCTTCAACCCCCAATTTTCACCCCTTTCACCTCATAATAATACACCACATCGAAAAACCCTTAGACACATGTCTGCTTATTTTTAATGATTAGTTTATATGCCGAGTATCACATCCACAAATGAAACCACTCGTGAGATATTGTTATTCAATAAAATGCAGGTTTAACCCCCTTAAGACCCCTTTAGAGCCTGAATATTCAAAAATCCTCCCTTAGTGTATGGTTTTGACATACAACGAACATATCCCGAAAATGACATGTTTCCAACTTCAATATTTTTGGCTGGGCGATGATGAGTGGGTGAGTGAGTCAGGACATTTTCTTTCAATTTTTTTCTTCAGAATTTCACCCCTCCCGATGAACCCCTTAATTTGGTTTATCAAAAAAACTGTCGAACTCATATAAGTTATACTTATTTTTAAGCAGTTTTTTCCCCCTGAGTTTGAAGAGCGAGTGAGTCAATCGGTTAGGACACTTTCTTTCCTGTTTTTTTTTTACACAGAATTTCACCCCTCGCCATAGGCCCCTTAAATTGGATTTATGAAAAACAAAACCGGTCAAACACCTATTTACTTATTTTTTATGCTGATTTTTTCCCGCTGAGTTTCAAACTCCTCGCCTATGTCGTTTATGAGATGCAGGCTCCGTTAGGAATCTTTCAACCCCCACTTTTCACCCCTTTCACCTTATAATATACACCACATCGAAAAACCCTCAGACACATGTCTTCTTATTTTTAATGATGAGTTTATATGCCGAGTATCACATCCCCCAGTGAAACCAATCGGGAGATATTGCTATTCGATGAAATGCAGGTCTACCCCCTTAACACCCCTTTAGAACCTGAATATCCAAAAATCCTTTCTTAGTGGGCGTTTGCGGCCCTTGAGTAAGCTGCATACCAAATTTCATTCCAATCCGTTGGGTGGGTTCTGAGATTTCGTGATGAATGTGTGAGTGAGTGAGTGAGTGAGTGGTATTTGACAAATATCTAGTAGATAGTGTCAAGTCTTTGTTATGCTATACTCGGTTGACAGTGCTGTGTGAGCAGTTGAGTAACTAACGGGATTTCAAGTAAAGATCCTCATTTTCTATACCGGTAGTGCAGAGCGCAATTGGCATCCAGACGGCCGTGTCTCGACTTGAGCTATGTTGCCATGGAAACTATCTGCCTTGCCATTCCTTCATGAGTATATTTTATGATTTGATTAGCCTGTTTTTGAGTGAAAAAGGGCCGAAATCAGAAGAATGAGAAAGACTATCGAAAATTCATGTAGCCAGCGGTTCCTTCTGGGTCCTAAACTATGTGTATGCAAAATATGGTTGAGATTGGTGGAACGGTGTAGATTTGTATACGGAACCAACATATATACATACATACATACATACATACATACATACATACAGACTTTCACTTTTATATATTAGAAGATATACATAGATAGTTCAATTCGTCACTGATAATATCTATTCTCTTTCATTTGTGAGCGCCGCAGGAGGGAACTATACCACTGAAATAATATAGCCTATATGATAATATATTTTTAGCCTACTTTTCACATTTTGCAAAAATGAGGAAAAAGTAGACTTATGAGATTGGGCAAATGTGTGTATGTCTGTCTGTCTGTCTGGCTGGCTGTGTGTGTCCCCCCCCCCCTATCAACTCCTAAACGGCTGGAGCAATCAAAACAAAATTTGGTAGAAGTAAAGATCTATACCTGAATATCTCACAACCATATTTGAAAACTTTGTCAGTGCTACCAACTGCTGAAAAATTGCAATTGAAATTTGAGCTCCATGTTGGATATCTTGGAAGGTATGAATGGGAGCTATTTCAAAATTGGCAACCGTTTAGATAATAATATTGCTGTTTAATTTCCAGGAGGCCATACATGGCAGTGTTGCCAAAATGATAATAAGCCTGCTGATAAATCCAATTTTTAAATGCATATAGCTTCTACACTATCAATTGTAATTCAACCAAATTTCGTATGTGCTATGTGTAGATAAACAGATATAACTGAGCGCCTTCTTAAGAACCACAGGGGCTGCCAACTGTTAATATATGCTCTCAATTTTTTAAATCCAAATACCCATATATCAGAAAGTATGCAAGACGACAGCTTTAAACTATGCACACGTATAGTACCTGACATTCTATATAAATTTGGAGTAACTTATATACGTCAGTGCTACCAACATGATTCTAAGCCTGCTGAGAAGTCTAACTGTAAATACGTGTAACTTCTATACTATCATTTGGATTTCAACCAAATTTTGTGTGTGCTATGTTTACCATAACAGATATGACTATGCCGATTCTTAAGAGTAACCAGGGCTGCCAACTGTTAATAAATGCTGTCTCTATTTTTGTTACCCTAATATCAATATATCAGAAAGTATGCAAGCCAATAGCTCTAAACTTTGCACACGTATAGTACCTGGCATTCTAGATTAATTTGGAGTAACTAATATAGGCATACGCCAGTGCTGCCAACATGATTCTAAGCCTGCTGATAGGTCCAATTTTAAAATGCATGTAACTTCTATACTAACTAATGGATTTCATTCAAAATTGACACAGCAATAGATCATATTATTTTAGATTATTTCTGACCAATACATGTATGTCATTGTTGTCAACATGATTTCAAGCGCGCTGATAGATCCAATGTTTAACTGCATGTATCGTCCATGCTAACCATTGGACTTCAACCAAATTTTGTATGCTGTACCTTAAGAGATGGAACTAAGAATATATTCAGTCACCAGAGTTGCCAACTGTAGTTCTCTATGAGGCTACATTATGCCAGGTTAACAGTATTTCGAACTAATTCGAAATTTCGATATTACCAACTTAATTTCATCATTATTCTAGATTGATCCATATAGATTAATCATTGGCATGAATCTTAACTTTTAAGAAAAGTAGGCTCTTTAGTTCGTCACGGAACTTCTTGTTAAATAATGTACCCTCTTTGTGAAAACGAGGCTAAAACGAAGTAAACCAAAAATATCCATGCCCTAAATTGTAAGTAAATATGGGACAAGAATTAAAAAGAGACTGTCAGTCTGGAAGACTGGACTTTATATCATTTTAAATGCTACAAATGCTGAAATATGCTAGAAAGGCTCTTGACATGTTAGATAATCAAGAAACAATCAGAACGCTAGAAAGTTACAAGTCATGAGGGAGCTGGAGCGCGCGGTGAAAGGTGGGATCCGGCTGGATGACGTCATGCTTGCCGTGTCGTTGCCGTCTCGTAACGCCAGAGCTCACCAGTGAACTCAGTACACATGCACCAAGCGCTACTATGACGTCACACACCTCAGTGCATTCTCGGTACATTTCGTGACGTCGCCGTAACGTAACGACGAAGTCGACTAGATCATTTAAAATGAAAAAATCTTAGTTTACAACTCTTCGTTTTCTTTTTTCGTAATCCTTAATCTGATTGATGTTTGTCCTTCCACTGTAACCGACTCTTATTTGGTTATTGTTAACATAAACAAGGAAGGACACTTTGTATATTTAGGTAAAAAGTAGGTTTTAGATGTGTTTATACGTCATTCATAAAATAAGCGTAATTTAACTTAAGGCCTTAACCTCTCATTTGAACCCCAGTTGGTATGGCACAACATGTGACACTTTTGGTATCCTGGGGTCATGTATGACCCCAGTCAATCAAAATGCAATAAAATCTAGAAAATTAACTTAATATTGTTGAAAGAGATATGACTATAAGATTAGCTACTACCAATACATTTTAAAACACAAACACACAAAAAATGTATATTTCTTTTAAAATAAAAAATACAAACTGTTCATTACCAAGAAATTTTTCCTTCGCAAAGCTAATAATTAATTTTCGTATTAAATGTTTAATAACATGCTCTTCCACTGAGTTGTAGCACAAAATGAAAGGTGAATTAACATTCTCAAAGTGAATATAACTGAAAATAATTTAATCTGTGGAATCTGACAACATGAAATATGCGACACTAGACTGTGAGCTATCGTGCGACATGGGGAATGTGGTGTCTTAGCCCACTTGATTAGTTATTTTGAATACCTGTAATTATTGACATTTGAATGCTCGTCATAGGTAACCTGAGTACCCATGGTACAAATATCTACATCTACTACCTCTGACGGTTCTGAATCAGTGTTGTGATTTTTTCTTTCGGTTGGCACATCAGAATATTCTGAGTCCAAGTCTATTTCAAGATCAGGGTCGTCTAATGGTTCTAAAATTAAATCTGGATCATCTCTCAAGTTTCTCGTGGCCATTTGTAAGAGAAAATAAAATTAATACCGAACCTAACACTGAAAATAACGAAATCATTAATGATAAGGTAAAAATAATACATTACGTTATTGGCATTGTGGGGTCAAATTTGACCCCAAGGATGCAGTACAGCAGAAGCCATGGAGGACAATAATACGGGACTACCTTCCCAATGCAGAACGTCCTCCCTACTGAGATTACAGTACATCGAAGCTGAACTGACTAGTAAACCATTGTAGCAAATAAACGAACTGTTAAAACTGGCGGGCTGAGATTTAATCCCCCTACCAGCTGTGGGACATCTGTTCTTATCTCGTGTCTACAAATCAATTAATCCATTAGCGGCTTCGGTGGCGTAGTCAGTAGCATGCTGAACTGCTGTGCCCAAGATAGTGTGTTCAAACCCGGCCGAAGTCATCGGATTTTATTAAGAGCGTTAAAAATCCTTCAGTATGCCTTCCTTCGGAGGAGAAGTAAAGCTGGCGGTCCCATGTCATAGATTTATGACATGTAAAAGATCCTTCCACAGACTAAACTTGTGTGAAGCTAAAATTGTCAGGTTAGATTTCGTCGGAACGCTCTATCAAAGTTCCAAAGTTCACCACTAGGTATCACTGATATCTGGTAGCGAAAGTTGGAACTAATTGAAATTGAACGGAACTTGTAGCTCACACTAAGGGGGACCCTGGAAGCAGCTACAGACTCAGGCGAGCCGAACATGTCCTCGCACACTCCCGGTATAAAGGCCATACGATAAATAAATTAATTAACTAATCCATTCTCCGGTTAGCCGATCAATCTATTATTTGATTAGTCGAATAAACGGTCAGTCGATTAATCGTTTTCTATTAATTTGAAATTATTTGAATAATTGAATAAATCGATTAACCGAACGTAGCTCTAACTTAAATCACGTTATTTCTTTATGCAATTTGCGGCTGATCTATTGTATTAATAAATGTTTTGTTACTTCACTCCCTTCTACTTCTATTCGTTTTCGCAAGTGTCGTAGTGATGTTGTGGTTCTCATTGTATGTTGTTATAGATCAGGGGAAGGCAACCCTCAACACGCCACGTGCCACTTGATGCGTACTACCCTACCAGAGAATTGTTACCGGTGGCGGAAATCGGAATTAGGCGCTCCTGCGAGAGACGTGCAGTTGTCGCCAGCGAACCTCATCGCTTGTCATTTGTGTGCATGATTGGTGTTGTGTCGTGCGCTGTGTGGTGTGTTCTCATTGTAAGCCTATGCCTGTATATGCGTTCTCCGTCTCAGGCGCGGATCTAGGGTTTGGTTTTTTTCGGGGGGGGGGGGGGGGGCTCAGAGAACCGATCTAGAGTTTGGCTTTGGGGGGGGGGGGGGGGGGGGGTGGTCAGAGAATCGAAATTGTTAAGAAAAATTGTATCACTAAAAACGCAATCACAAAATAACCACACGTACAAAACCAGATCAATTTTTTTGCAAGCTTCATAGATAGAAATTGGATGCGTTTAGCGCACCAAAAATATTCGTACAAGTTGCAACGGCGTATTTTGCGACTTTTACATCGAGCTTCGGGAAAGGTATCAAGGTACGTTACAGTTTCGGCAGGTCGAGTTGATACCGACAAAGGGAGAAAGTCACAGCTTAAATTGCCAACCAAGCTTGCAGTTTGGATATCGACAAATATTTTTGGTGCGAAAAAAAGCCCCAAATTCCTATCCGTGCATTGCTGCGAATCACTATAAACTTCGATTCGGTAATCACAAGGTTTGCTAAACAAAATAGACGAGTTGATTTTGTTGTATAAATAATCGTTTTTATAGGTAAGAGGTTTGAATTTGTAAATATGAACAGTTGTAACAGAACACAATAATTCCAATAAAGATATTTCAGTATTGAATAAAATGAAAACAAGTAGTTCCGTGAAGAACTATACAGCCTATTTTCATATATCCTACTTATGTTAATTGCCACTATTTAACATACACAATTTCAGTTTGATTGCTGTAATAGATTCGTAGGTATTGAGAACCGACTAAATATTTCGGATGGATGTTGGATTTTATATATGTAGGTCCTAGAGTTATGTACTGTTACATGCAGATTATTGTGAACGTGTAGTATTCAAACTTCAATCGCATAATTAGGACACAAGAAAAAACAAGGAGATTTAAAAATTTTTCACAGCTGCCATCTTGAGGTTATGGAAACAATTGAAATAAATTAGATGCCAGTGGATTAACATTCGGATAAAGATTTACTGTACCAAGTTTCACTGCACGCGGAAGGTTAAATTGCGAGAAACGTCCATGTGAATATTTATAATTCGCGTCACCGCCATGTTGGATTTGTGATCACCAGGTTATTTAAAGTCCTATAGGTGAACATAAGTTCATAGCCCCTATGAACATTAAAATATGCAGTTTGATTGCTAAAATAGATTCGTAGATATTCAGTATCGTCTAAATATTTCGGATGGTCGCCATGTTGGATTGTTAAATGTATAGGCCATAGAGTCATGTACCATTAAAGGGAAATTATTGCGTAGGTTCATTATTCAAACTTTCACTTCGATCGCATGACTACATCACAAGAAATAAAAACTTAATTTGAAAATTCGCACTGACGCCATCTTGAGGTTATGTAAACAATTGAACTAAATTAGATACCAGTGGATTACAATGTGTATAAATATTTCCTGTACCAGGTTTCAGTGCGCTTGGAAAATTAAATCGCGAGAAAGGTCTATTTAAAATGTTCAAATTCGCTTGGCCGCCATGTTCGGTTTGTAGTTAACCGGTTTTTGAAAATCTTATAGATGGACTTCCAGTAGTGCCCTTTATCTCAGTACAAAATTTTAGGGAGATACCGCTAATAGTTTCAGAGATATAGAATGCCGGTGAAATATTTCGCACATCCGCCATCTTGTGATTATGTAAACAATTGATCGAAGTTAGATTTCATTAGAAAGCTAACTATTGCAATGGGTCCCATGTTTCGACTTCCGGAAAATTTCGACATATCTTCGCGTTTCACATCCCCCAGACCCCAAAACCACCGTCAGTTCAAAAGTTTATATATAATTTATGTATATATATATATATGTATATATATATATATGTATATCAGTTTCTTGTGGACACGATAACTGCCGTAATTTCGCACCAATTACCTCGAATTTTTTACCGAAGATGTATACCTATAAAATCTCGGTCGAGTTCGTTACTGGGCTAAATCGGTCGAAGGGGGTGAAAATGGGGGGCATTTTTCGAAAAAGTGAAATTTCGCTATAACTCTCTTAATACGTGCAATATCGAATCCATTCAAAGTTCATAATATGTGTCGGATAAGTGCCAAAAATATTTGTCAAATAAGTTTTTTGATAGCACCAACCATTGACCAAAGGGGTGGAAAAAAGTGGGTTTTTCGGGAAACATTAATCATATCTCTCTTAATAGGCACAATATCAAAACCGTACAAAATGGACAATATTCCCCTAATAATTACCTAAAACTTTTGTCTGAAAGAATTTTTGATATGACCCACCATTACGCCAATGGACGAGAAAAATGATTTCGGAATTATAAGAAAATGCCAAGAGCTATCAGTGGTTGCCATGGCAACACTACTAAATTGATGAGGCATGGGCCATCAGACGTTGCCATGACAACGCACTTGCACGAGATCAGATTCAGTATTTCCATCTGATTAAGTGGTTGGTTGGTTGTTTCTTAAGTTTAGGGGCTGCGACAACGCGGTCATGTAGCCCCGTGTACTTTGGGTGTGTGTAGAATCTGTCTGATAACCGGTGTTAATTGAGATGACTGTATTAGTGTGTGTTATCTGTTTGTTAATTTAAGTACTGCAACTAACAATTTTTCAGATAGTTCCTACTTTTGCCGCCAAGCGCCACTGTCAACGACTACGAGGCCAAGTTCAGAACTGAGCTACTAGACGCCGCCGCAGTCGGCTCTTGGCAACGAACATAGAAACCTAAGAGCGTTGTATACATTCTTAACCTATCCAATTTAGCTTCACACAGGTGCAATTAGTGGAACGATCTTTAACATGCCATAAATCTATGACATGGGACCGCCGGCTTTACTTCCCCTCCGATGGAAGGGATATTTAACACTCTTAAAAAATCCGACGGCTTCGGCCGGGTTTGAACCCGGTATCTTGGGCATAGAAGCTCAGCACGCTACCGACTACGCCACCGAAGCCGCCTGGCAAAGTGGGAAGCGGCTTCGGTGACGTAACTGGTAGCATGCTGAATGTCTATGCCCAATGTCGCGGTTTCAAAGCCGGCCGAAGTCGTCGGATTTTCTAAGAGCACTGGAATCCCTCAGTATGCTTTCCTTTGGAGGGGAAGTTCCAACGTTCGTTGCGAGTTGATGGTTGGGGTGGCATCTAGTAGCCAAGTTCACAGCTAGGTGTCGTTGACGGTAGTACCTGGTAGCAACATTAGGAACTACTGCTTGAAATTGACCGTCTGCAGTACTTACATGAATTAAGACTAATACAGCCATTACAATTCACACCGTGTATCAGACAGATTCTACACTCACCCAAAGTACACGGGGTTAGATGACCGCGTTGTCGCAGCCCCTAAACTGAGGAACCAACCAGAGGTAGATTTCATTAGAAAGCTAACTATTGCAATGGGTACCATGTTTCGACTTCCGGAAAATTTCGACATATCTTCGCGTTTCACATCCCCCAGACCCCAAAACCACCGTCAGTTCAAAAGTTATATATAATTTATGTATGTATATGTATATCAGTTTATTGTGGACACGATAACTGCCGTAATTTTGTACCAATCACTTTGAATTTTTTACCGAATACGTATACCTATAAAATCTCGGTCGAGTTCGTTACTGGGCTAAATCGGTCGAAAGGGGTGAAAATAGGGGGCTTTTTTTTCGAAAACGTGAAATATTGCTATAACTCTCTTAATATGTGAAATATCGAATCCGTTCAACATTCATACTATGTGTCGGATAAAGCCCAAAAATGTATGTTTGAAGAGTTTTTTTTATAGCACCAACCATTGACCAAAGGGGTGGGAAAAAGTGGGTTTTTCGGGAAACATTAATCATATCTCTCTTAATAGGCACAATATCAAAACCGTACAAAATGGACAATATTCCCATAATAATTACCTAAAACTTTTGTCTGAAAGAATTTTTGATATAACCCACCATTATGCCAAGGGATGAGAAAAATAATTTCGGAATTATAAGAAAATGCCAAGACCTATCAGTGGTTGCCATGGCAACACTACTAAATTGATGAGGGATGAGCCATCAGACGTTGCCAAGATAACGCACTTGCACGAGATCAGATTCAGATTTCCATCTAAGTGTGAAGCGGCTTCGGTGACGTAACTGGTAGCATGCTGAATGTCTATGCCCAAGGTCGCGAGTTCAAAACCGGCCAAAGTCGTCGGATTTTCTAAGAGCGCTAAAAATCCGTCAGTATGATTTCCTTTGGAGGGGAAGTTCCAACGTTAGTTGCGAGTTGCTGGTTGCGGTGGCATCTAGTAGCCAAGTTCACAGCTAGGTGTCGTTGACGGTAGTACCTGGTAGCAACATTAGTAACTACTGCTTGAAATTGACCGTCTGCAGTCCTTACCTGAATTACAGACTAATACAGCCATCCCAAAGTACACGGGGTTACATGACCGCGTTGTCGCAGCCCCTAAACTGAGGAACCAACCAAAATCTCTGCGGTAGATATAATTTTGCGTGAAGAAGTAACAGACCGTTACATAGTTGCACATCAGTGTCGAAACCTTGCATAAGGATAGTGTGACCACAAGTATAAAAATGGACCCCAAATGACAAGAAGGTTACCGCTCCCATAAGACAATAAAATGTTTAAAATAAGCATAAAATGACGAAAAACAAAGTTAATTAAGCTCCAATTATAAAATACCTTCTCGCATTAAATGAGGTCTGATCCTTCTACGAAAATCTGCATATTCTGCCTATTTTCGCCTATCCCCAAGTTTGTCCGGTGAAATCTACCTCCGCCTTCCGGCGTGCCGAGAGGACTTTTTTTATGATTTGATTAGCCTGTGCTTGAGTGCAAAAGGGCCGAA
The DNA here is from genome assembly GCA_946902985.2 of Meconema thalassinum. Classification (NCBI taxonomy): domain Eukaryota; kingdom Metazoa; phylum Arthropoda; class Insecta; order Orthoptera; family Tettigoniidae; genus Meconema; species Meconema thalassinum. Next base: position 7,023 of record CAMPQE020000342.1, on the reverse strand, counting down.
ATCAGAAGAATGAGAAAGACTATCGAAAATTCATGTAGCCAGCGGTTCCTTCTGGGTCCTGAACTATGTGTATGCAAAATTTGGTTGAGATTGGTGGAACGGTGTAGATTTGTATACGGAACCAACCCACCCACATACATACATACAGACTTTCACCTTTATATATAAGACTAGCTGAAGTACCCGTGCTTCGCTACGCGTCATAAATAAATTAAAATGTGAAAGTGACAGTTAAAAAAGGGGCTGGCGAGGTGCTGCGCAGAGGGAGATTAAGGATGGAACATTTTGTCCAACTACACCGTTCGGCGTTGACCGTGTTTTATAGCACAAATTTAGGTTTTACTCGCTAACCGTTGGAGATACCTTTCGGATAGAAAATGTAATTTTAAACCTCGTATATGCCATCAAAAGTTTGCTATTTCTTAGCGTTCACTTATTATTTGAAATGGAAATATGAAAGTTTGAAACCAAAGGGTGTAGTGACGTCACTAAAATGGTCGCCATACGCAAAGTATTGAAATCAAAAGTAGCCTATATGTTAACCAGTTAAATCAGCTACTTTCATGTAAAATTCATGTAAGTCGGACCAGTGGATCTTGCGTGATTGAGTAATACACAGACACACACCATCTCATTTTTAGCCTCGCTTCGCTCGCGTCATAGTCGTGTCATATTGTTATTCAATGACATGCAGGTTTAACCCCGTTAACACCCCTTTAGAACCTGAATATCCAAAAATCCCTCCTTAGTAGACATTTTCGACACACAACAAACATATCCCCTTCTTCTAACTTCAATAGTTTTGATTGGTCGATGAGAGTGAACATCCAAAAATCCTTCCTTAGTGGACGTTTTTATTCCAGAATTTCACCCCTCCCCATATGCCCCTTAAATTGGATTTATGAAAAAAAAAACGGTCGAACATCTACTTATTTTAATTATTTATTCATTTATTAATTTTTAAGGTGATTGGAACTCGGAGAAAATCAAACTCCTCGTCTATGTCGTTTAAGAGATACACGCTCCGTTCGGAATCTTTCAACCCCCACTTTTCATCCCTTTCACCTCATAATATACACCACATCGAAAAACCATTAGACATGTGTCAGCTTATTTTAAATGATTAGTATACATGCCAAGTATCACATCCCCAAATGAAACCACTCATGAGATATTGTTATTCAATGAAATGCACGTTTACCCCCTTAACACCTCATTAGAACCTGAATATCCAAAACTCTTTCCTTAGTGGACGTTTTCGACATACCACGAACTTATCCCCAAAATTTCATGTTTCTAACTTCAATAATTTTTGCTGGGCGATGATGAGTGAGTGAGTCAGTCAGGACATTTTCTTTCATTAATATTTGAGAATTTCACCCCTCCCCAAGAACCCCTTAAATTGGATTTATGAAAAAAAAAACGGTCGAACACCTATTTTCTTATTTAAAGCTGTTTTCCCCCTGAGTTTGATAAGTGAGTAAGTAAGTCAATCAGTTAGGACACCTTCTTTCCTGTTTCCCCCCCCCCCCCAGAATTTCACTCCTCCCCATGGGCCCCTTAAATTGGATTTATGAAGAAATGGTCGAACACCTATTTACTTATTTTTAAGCTGCTTTTTCCGCTGAATTTCAAACTTATCGCCTATGTTGAATAAGAGATACAGTACACGCTCCGTTAAGAATCCTTCAACCCCCAATTTTCTCCCCTTTCACCTCATAATATACACCATATCGATAAACCCTTAGACATATGTCTGCTTATTTTAAATGATTAGTTTGTATGCCGAATATCACATCCCCAAATGAAACAACTCGTGAGATATTGTTATTCAATGAAATGCAAGTTTAACCTCCCTTAACACCCCTTCAGAACATGAATATCCAAAAATCCATCCTTAGTGGACTTTTTCGACAAACAGCGAACATATCCCCAAAATTTCAAGTTTCTAACTGCAATAGGTTTGCTGGGGGATGATGAGTGAATATCCAAAAATCCTTCCTTTGTGGACTTCTTTCCCCAGAATTTCATCCCTCTCCATGAGCCCCTTAAATTGGATTATGAAAAAACGATCGAACACCTATCTACTACTTTTTCAATCTGATTTTTCTCCCTGAGATTCTTACTTTTTGCCTCTGTCTTTTAAGAGATACTTGCTCCGTTAAGAATCCTTCAACACTCACTATTCACACATACACCTCATAATATACACCACATCGAAAAACCCTCAGACATGTGTCTTCTTATTCTTAATGATGAGTTTATATGCCTAGTATCCCATCCCAAAGGAAATAATTCGGGAGATATTGTTATTCAATTAAATGCAAGTCTACCCCCTTAACACCCCTTTAGAACCTGAATATCCAAACTTCCTTCCTTAGTGGACGTTTTCAACATACAACGAACATAGCCCCTTAATGTCATGTTTCTAACTTCAATAATTTTGGCTGGGGGATGATGAGTGAGTAAGTCAGGACATTTTCTTTCAATTATTTTTCAGAATTTCACCCCTCTCATGAACCCCTTAAATTGGATTTATGAAAAAAAAAAAACGGTCGAACACCTATTTACTTATTTTTGAGCTGTTCTTCTCCCCTGAGTTTGATGAGTGAGTGATTTAGGACACTTTCTTTCCTGTTTTCCCCCCAGAACTTCACCCCTCTCCAAGGGCCCCTTAAATTGGATTTATGAAAAAACGGTCGAACACCTATTTACTTATATTTTAAGCTGTTTTTTCCCGCCGAATTTCAAACTTCTCGCCTATGTCGTTTAACAAGAGTTTAGTGCTTTTCAGTCGGTCAACACGAATGTACCCAAAAGAGATGGGTTATGCCCTAATCCTGAAATAAATTACATGAGATTAATAAAACACTAGGATGACCAGTTTCGATCGTCAAGCGATCATCATCAGATCCAATACACTTAGGCTATAAAATCTATGTTTGAAATACAGGTGAAAATATTTACAATATGTACAATTATTTAGTTGCAGTATTGGTACTGCAACTGTCAGTGTATGCTAAATGCAGTATATATGTTAGGTGAAATGCTAAATGGTGATGGCTATCCGGAGATTGTACTTTAGAGAGATTATATGGTTGTAAACTATGGTTAAACTATAAAATTTTTGGCTAACTACTTATCTGATTGTCTTCCGTACTACAGCTATTCGCAGTTTCCGTGCTCACTTGAACTCGCTGTGCGGTCGACTGCGGTGGTTATCTTAACGACTGGTTTTTCCCTGCCTTCCCCCCTGTCCCTACGTGCTGTGGGGAGTGATCGCGATGTGTTTATGTGAGGTGTTGCCAACCTAGATAAGATGTATGTTATTGAATGAGGTGGATCTACAACTATTAAAGACCGTGGATTAGTCCTCGCCACGCGTGGAGCATAACCCATTCGAACTAAGCGTTGACGGTCTTATGAGGACGTCCCGGCACCTTTAATACTGCCTCTAATATGGGCCTTGGTTTATTGCAGAAGAAAAGTACATCGTACACCTGATCCAGATAACATTTACCTATTAAAAACCCCCTAATTTCCCCCCTTTTTTATCTAGCTTGGCTGTGTCGCTAAATTGTGTTTTGTTTCCGACAGGGTGTGTTTTTTAGTAGCGTGAAGAGGGGTGAGCTCTCCATGAACGTGTGTTCATTTAGATTGTTGGGATTGTTTCGTTTGGCTAGGTGTATCTCGATTGCTTCCTTTATGTCAAGAGCTCTGCCTTTCGATTCGTGATGGATTATTTTAAGGTCCGACTCTATGTTGGTAAAGCTATGCCCTGCGTCACACATATGTTCGCACACGGCTGAATGTGTTCCGTATCTTATCGCATTTCTATGTTCAATATAACGTGTGTCTACTCGCCTTCCACTCTGCCCGATGTAATTAGCTTGACAATCGGTGTCTTGGCACGTTATAGAATATACCCCTGACCTTGAATACGGGTCACGTTTATTTAGATTACTATTTAGGAGGTGCCTAGCGGTTGTGTTTTTCGTCGTGAAAGCTATCTTTATGCCTTGCTTTTTGAATAGGTTAGTGATTTTATATGTATTCGCATTCACATAGTTGAAACGCGCAAATTTTTTCTCATTACTGTCCGGTTTGGGAATCGTTTTATCTTTATTTTTAGGTTTGGCTATAATTTGATTTATTTTGCTTGGCGAGAAGTTGTTTTCCTTTGCTATTTGCATAATAGTTCTTATTTCCTTATTATAGTTGTCTTTTGACATGGGTATGTTTAAAGCCCTGTGCACCATTGAATTGAAACCCGCTAGTTTGTGCGTACTGGGGTGATTAGACTGATTGTCGATTGCATGCGAGGTTTGTGTTGCTTTCCGGAATATGGAATATGAAAGGTCGTTGTCTTTACGTTCAATAGTTATATCGAGATAATTTATTTTCCGGTCTATTTCGGATTCCTTAGTGAATTTGATAGAATGGTGAAGGCTATTAATGGATTGGAGAATTGTTTCTTCGCTTGTTAGTTCAGTATCGTAGATGCAAATTACATCATCTACGTATCTTTTCCATATTACTATACCCTTTGTTGAAGTCTTTTCTAAGAACGCATTTTCTAGTGCATTGATGAAGATGTCAGCGATTAACCCACTTAGTGGCGATCCCATTGCTAGGCCTTCTCTCTGTGTGTATATTTTATTGTCGAATTGAAACACGTTTTGGGTGAGAACGACCCTCAGTAATCTCACAATCTCTTCAATTTCTTTTACCGAATTGTTGGATTTTAAGTTGTTTTCGATAGTGTTGATTGCTTCAATAATCGGAATATTGGTGTACATGTTAGTTACGTCGAAGGATACTAGCCTGAAGCTAGGTTTCATTTGTAGGGTGTTCAATGCTGTTACTAGTTCTGTTGTGTTCTTTACAGAGTTGTTTTTGTCGTTGGAAAGACGGCATTTTAAGATTTTTAGTAACTCTTTGCTGATTTTGTAATTAGGGGCATTCCTACAATTGACTATTGGTCTCATTGGGCATTCCTTTTTGTGTATTTTTGGTTGTCCCCTCAATGACGGTATTTTCGGGTTCATGTTTATTAGTTTTGATTTTTCAGCTTTGGTCAGTATGTATTCTGTTTCTTTTAGCGCACTTTTTATTTGTTTTTGGTATTTGTTGGTGGGGTCTTTTGTTAATTCCTTGATTTCGTTGTTGTTTAGGAATTCGACTGTTTTTTCAATGTATTCTGTTTTGTTCAAAATTACTGTAGTGTTTCCCTTATCTGCTTTTGTGATGATTAAGTCATGTTCTTTTATTTTTTGTTTCAACGACTTTATTTCTTTGATTTGTTTGTTGTTTTGAATGTTATTGCTATCGCCCTCTCGTTTGAGGATTTTTTTGGCTTCGTTGGTGGCGAGATTTTTGGTTAATTCCCTGTCTTCTGCTGGGAGCTTGTGACTGGCTATCTCAATATCTGTGATTAACTGTTTTATATTGTGGTTCGTGTGTGCGTCTGTGCAGTTGTATTTCAAACCTTTGTCTAACATATTCATTTCACCTTGAGAAAAGGTTACGTTCGTTCTGTTGTTTACTCTGCTGTGGAAATTGAATTCATTGTTATTCGTGTGTTGTTCGTTAGATTGATGGTTCTGTGTTTCTCCTAGTTTTCTTAATTTATTTTCTAGCGTTTCATGCTTCCTCGTTGCTCTGATTTTGATGGTGTCATGTAGGTGTTCGGTGAAGCTGTCCCATTGGGCTGCGTGCCAGAAATTACTTAGTTGCAATTGAATGTCGTATAATTGTTGGTTAATTTTTTGCTTTCTTATGTATGCAAATCTTAATTCGTTTTTTATCCAAAGCGCTTTGGCTTGTTTAGTTGAAATGATCGAGGCTGGTGTGTTCGGTACGGTTTTAATTGGTACGTATTTAGGGGTGAGATTTAGTTCTATAGATTTTTTGTTGAACCAAATTGACTTGTCTAAATTCATGAGTTTAAGCCTGAGTGATTTGAATTTCTTGGCTTCACGATTTGCCTGGCTAGCCGTGAACATTGTGGTGTTTGGAAGCCATATTTTCAGTGTTGCCTTAGTAAACAAGAGTTTAGTGCTTTTCAGTCGGTCAACACGAATGTACCCAAAAGAGATGGGTTATGCCCTAATCCTGAAATAAATTACATGAGATTAATAAAACACTAGGATGACCAGTTTTCGATCGTCAAGCGATCATCATCAGATCCAATACACTTAGGCTATAAAATCTATGTTGAAATACAGGTGAAAATATTTACAATATGTACAATTATTTAGTTGCAGTATTGGTACTGCAACTGTCAGTGTATGCTAAATGCAGTATATATGTTAGGTGAAATGCTAAATGGTGATGGCTATCCGGAGATTGTACAAAACACAATTAGCGACACAGCCAAGCTAGATAAAAAAAGGGGGGAAATTAGGGGTTTTTTAATAGGTAAATGTTATCTGGATCAGGTGTACGATGTACTTTTCTTCTGCAATAAACCAAGGCCCATATTAGAGGCAGTATTAAAGGTGCCAGGGACGTCCTCATAAGACCGTCAACGCTTAGTTCGAATGGGTTATGCTCCACGCGTGGCGAGGACTAATCCACGGTCTTTAATAGTTGTAGATCCACCTCATTCAATAACATACATCTTATCTAGGTTGGCAACACCTCACATAAACACATCGCGATCACTCCCCACAGCACGTAGGGACAGGGGGGGAAGGCAGGGAAAAACCAGTCGTTAAGATAACCACCGCAGTCGACCGCACAGCGAGTTCAAGTGAGCACGGAAACTGCGAATAGCTGTAGTACGGAAGACAATCAGATAAGTAGTTAGCCTAAATTTTATAGTTTAACCATAGTTTACAACCATATAATCTCTCTAAAGTACAATCTCCGGATAGCCATCACCATTTAGCATTTCACCTAACATATATACTGCATTTAGCATACACTGACAGTTGCAGTACCAATACTGCAACTAAATAATTGTACATATTGTAAATATTTTCACCTGTATTTCAAACATAGATTTTATAGCCTAAGTGT
>CAMPQE020000340.1:0-146617 GCA_946902985.2 Meconema thalassinum | reverse complement strand
AACCAAAAATGATTAGATTTATGGTGTTCTATTATTGTGATTTTCTTAGTGCATGATTATGCCACTTATTATTGTCCAACGTCTAAGTTATTGCATTGTGATCACAAAAGTAAATATAATTATACAGTAGTCTATCGTGGCAGCATAATTTTAGCAACTTATTTTATTCAAAGAATAAATAACTAGCTTTTTAGTGTTAAAAGTTCCATGAAACATTGCAGTGTAAAGTGCAACTTGTCAGAAATGCATATTATATTACAGGGTCATTATCTATGTGCGCCCCGATAAACACGGCAAGATAAGCCGGCTGTGACTGGCGCAGATCGTGGGCGCGCGAACGCGGTTCAGCCGGTGGTTTGCGGGCTTCACGGACTCATATCGTTAGTTCACACGTGTTTTGTCAGATGTTGTACATCTGCAAAGCTTAGACGTTAGTGTTGCACGTTTAGTGAGTATTGTGATTACTGTGATTGTTGGTCATGCCTGGACACCAATTCACATTGCGCGTACATGTGTATCCATAATTCGTGTATGAAAAACAGAAAATCTTGTTCTGAATCGAGACGAAAATTTCGAATCAAGTTTCCAGGAAGACCTGTACCTAATGCCAGTACAATTAGGTGGCTCGCTAAACGATTCAAGGAAACAGGCTCCGTAAATAATAAAAGAGTGTTACAAGAGAGGGAGGACATTTTCAGCATCGCCTATGAGCTCTGTAAGTACACATTATTGAACATGTTTGGTAAAATTATGGAAGTTCGCGTCACCACCGGCTGAACCGGGTACGCGGCCCGCGATCTGCGTCAGACACAGCCGGCTTAGCTTGCCGTGTTTATCTGGGCGCACATAGATTATGACCATGTACATTACGGCATTATCAGACATCATGTCCCTTTGGTCTTACTCGCGGGGAAGGTGCTTCCCCAAGACATATGCTACGCCACTGGTTCTAGCAGTGATTGAAGTAATGAGTACAAAGTTTACTGTTTGTTATGATACAAGCGACAGTCGTGCTGCCAACGTAACTGGTGACGCTACCTCTCGCAGCAGCTTGTAGGCACTGCGGAGAACATTCCCTGGCACCCTGTATGTCTTGCAATGTAATTTGCGCGTACTCGTGACACTCGCGGTGCTTTCTCGCCCTCTTATATAACTTAGGTTGTTTTGTTCTCGTCAAGGTTTTCATGTACCTAGACTAACTTATAAGGTGCGTTCAACAAGCCGGAGGCATAATTACAGAAATCAGTACCTGTATGTTAGAAGTATTGGCCCTGGCTCTTGAGGCACTAGTCCCACTGTGACACGAGGCGGTGAATGGCTGTCGCATAAAATTCTCTGGGCTGCGATGTGAACCAGTTCCGCACGTACAGCTGGACGCCGGCGTCCACACACCCAAAGTACACGGGGCTACATGACCGCGTTGTCGCAGCCCCTAAACTTAAGAACCAACCAACCGAGGTGAATCGTTGGCCCCGAAGAGCCCATTTCAGGGGACCAAACTTGGTGTAATCACGGGGAGAGAGGTCTGGACTGTATGGAGGGTGGCCGAGAACTTCCCATTTGAATTTTTGCAGGATTGCCGCGACTGTGTTGGCCGTATGAGGTCGTGCATTATCGTGGAGCGACCACGGCGACTATGGCGTTCACTGTCACTCGGCGGTTCTGGGTAATGAGTGCATCAACCAGCTGGACGTTGTCATCGGTAATGCAGGGGGTGCCCCAGACCGGGCATCATCGGCTAACGACACCCGACCTTCCCTGAAGCGCTTGTGCCACGCCTTGACCCTTGCAAGGGACATGCAGTGTTCGGCGTACACTTGTGACATTCGGCGATGAATGTCCGTTCCCCCTTCTCCTTCCGCTGTCAGAAACCGAACAACACCTCTTTGCTCTTCGGTTGACGCCTCCATGTCACTGTTTGCAATGCGACTGGCAGCGTTGGATGATTGACGATGCTGCTGCTCGCTTTGTATCGTCACGTGACGTGCACGCGTGCCCTCTAGCGACGGGCTGTGACCTTCCACGCTCTGGTCGGAACCACACCTCGTTACACACGCCACAATTAGCCGATGTCGTCACTGGTTTGCGCATTCCAGCCTCCGGCTCGTTACTTTTTGAACGCACCTGATATAATCCGATGACAATGTGATGTTCTTTGAACTGTGGCATTCGTGATGAATGAGGTACATTCGTTTTACCGCCCAATTGAATACAGTTTTCTCTGATATCAATCAGTCTTTTACCTTCCCCTCCTCCCCCCCCCCCCCCCCGCCTCACCTCCCTTCCCCTACCCCTTAATGAAAATAGTGTAACACCCAGGACAATTATCCGCCAGCCGCCACAGAGGTTGCCGTGGTAACGAACGAAGGCCGAGTAGAGGGAGCCCCATCCCCGTTTTCCGTATCACCCCGCACTCGCAAATAAGTGAGCACCCATCAGTAATCAAACATTATATTCTATCTTAAAACAGCAATCGAATAGAAACGTAGTGGTATGGTACTCTTAAATATTGATGTAGATCAGTGGTTTCCATTAGGTGGTCCGCGGACCCCCAGAGGTCCACGTCAGTTGGTCAGGGGGTCCACGAAGAGTCGTCAAGAAATAACGCAATACAGGGGCAGATGTCCTCGCTGTTCTGCCTCTTAAAACTCTAATAACTAACAAACTAAATAAAGCAATAATGAAAATGGAAAACGGAGAAAGTACAAACAGTTCCTCAAAAATAATAATTATGCATTGTCATTCACAGCATTAGTGGCGCAGCGTAATTTGAGCTTTTCAAGTTTCCCGCTAGAAAGCGTTCTGCTCCTTTGTGTTCTGCTCCGCAGCCATTTTGCATTTTGTGTGTTTACATATTTACATGAGTTTGGAAAGTTGAAACTTTTGATAGATTTAATTGTTAAATGTCCATTGGATATGGATCAGTGGTTGAAGAGAGGATCTTTAAAACAAAGTAGGCCCACTGCTACACACATTGACGAAGAGAAAACGGTGGTAATATAAAAGTGAATGGGTACAGAGGTTCCCATTAGGAATTGAAATATTTAAAGTCTTGACTTAAAAGATTTTGGAGTAGAGGGGTCCGTGCTTACATAACAATCGCTTTAGGGGGGGGGGGGGGATTCCTAATGGGAACCTCTGATGTAGATGATGATGTTGATGGTGGTAGTGGTGAAAATGACAATGATGATGGAGATAATATGGTGTTGTTGATTATGGTGATATGATGATGATGGTGGTGATAGAAATACAGTGTACTGTACCTGATTTCCTTTTAGCACTGCCTATATTCTTCCTTTGGTATGGTGATTTTTTTTTAAATTAATTAGGCCTACATAAGTAGCTCTTGGCTCATGTACCCTGAGTTAAATACATACAGAGGTGTGCAAATTATTAGACCCGACGTCAGTTTTCCAAAATTGCATTCATACTTTTCACGGCTTAATGCACTAAATGTGTTTGCAAGGCACTGAAATTACGGCTAATATTTAACCCAAGAGTGAAGCCTCCGTGGCTTAGGCGGCAGCACGCCGGCCTCTCACCGCTGGGTCCGTGGTTCAAATCCCGGTCACTCCATGTGAGATCTGTGCTGGACAAAACGGAGGCAGACAGGTTTTTCTCCGGGTACTCCGGTATTCCCTGTCAAAATTTCATTCCAGCAACACTCTCCACTGTCATTTCATTTCATCTGTCATTCATTTAATCATTGCCCCAGAGGAGTGCGTCAGGCCTCGGCAGCCGGCACAGTTCATATCCTCGCCGCTAGATGGGGGCTTCATTCATTCCATTCCTGACCCGGTCGGAGACTGGAAGCAGGCCGTGGATTTTCATTTAACCCAAGAGTCTTAGTATATATATTTTAAGAAACTCAAAGTAAAATGATTTTTTAGAATTTCCACTAACACTGGAAAATTGCTAATGCAAAATGTTACTCGTTTTGTTGGATTACTTCACCCTACTTTTCGTGTAAATTTAGAACAGAGGGATTTGGAGAATTTTTACTGATGATCCGCTCTTTAGCTTTTCAAATCTTCGTGAACCATGGATTGAAATCACCTGAATTAGAGGGTGCATTCCAAAATCAATGTAAAAATAGAAAACGAACCCATCTAAGCCGCAGGCCCGACGAGAGGGTGGGGCAAACGGGGCTGCAGCCCTGGGGTCCGGACTTTCTAAGGGGTCTGGGACGGTAGAAAAGCCCAAATAGACAATTTCCCTAAACTTAATTCCTAAATATCTTTGAATTCTTGTGACAAGGCTATCATACATATTATTTCAGTAGTATAGATCCCTCCTGCAGCGCTCACAAGCGATCGATCGTGACAAATGAGCTTTCAAATGAAAGAGAATAGACATTATCATTGACGAATCGCACTCTAATTTCATAAATATCTATAATTTCTTTAAAAACTGACTTTTAAAAAATGTACGAAGTGTGCGATTTGCAGATCCTGTTGCAGTAGGAAAATACGCTCCATAATTGCTGTCCACTTCACATTTTGGCTGCTGTGACGCCTGTTTCATGTCATTTTAATATTCTGAGGTCTTTCCTTTATCATTATGCATGGATTTCAGAAACAGTAAATCAAAGGAATGAGTACTCAAATTGTATAATTTCATAAATATCGAATAACCGGTGAGTGTTACGGCTAAGCTGTCAATCAATGGACTCAGCACACAAATGGCATTAGCAGTGACGAATTGCATTCTAATATCATAAATATAAATTTTTGTAAGAAGTGTGCGATTTGCAAATACTGTTGCTGTAGGAAAATATGCGACATCATTGCTGCTCTGTTCGCATTCTGGCCATAGGGACACCTGTTTCATGTCCAAACTATTAAACGTTAATTCGTTTACAGGTTCGCTGTCAATCAATGGGCTCGGCACACTAATGACATTCGCAGAGACGAATTGCATTCTAATTTCATAAATATCTATTTTTGTAAAACGTGTGCAAGTTGCAAATACTGGGATTGCCTTCTTAAGTTAGGGAACATAGATCTTGGAATTCTAACTGAAATGTAAATAATGTTCTATAATAATTTGGTTGAAATAAAAACATAACAATCTTTCTCTTTAGTCTCTTATTATAAACCTATTGGGGAAAGTGTGGTTTATGAACATGCGAGATTTCTCGCACGGGTCCGCCAGTATTATTTAATGTAACAGTAACGTCATATCTTAAAGAGAACATAAAATGAATTTTATGATAATAATAATATCGTATGGCCTCGGTGCCGGGTGCAAGCTTTGTAATTTGACACCCAGAGGGTAGCTTGCATGCCGAATTTCATTGTTCCTTGAATCACTATGAAAGTCAAGTAGGTTAGATATCTAAGCTCCTTGAACACTATAGCGCTTTCTAGTAGAGAAATGAGGAACATTTTTGTTGGCGGAAACTCCCGAGATTAATTTTGCCATTATGAACACGGCCTACTGAATTCAAATGGGTTCTTTGACATGCCAACATCGTATGACATGCGTATCGTATTTTTGCCGCCTTTCAAAAAAAAACACTTACCACGGCCAGGAGCGAACCTGCAATCTTGGGGTTAGTAGACCAACACGCTATCCACTCACCCACCGTGGCAAGCTAATGTTATGATAACCAGGGCGTTTTTAGATTCTCTTCCAGGGAAATGGCAAAATTTCCAGAGTTATTACAGTAATTTAATGTATGACATATTGAAATTAAAGAGTTCCTATAGGGTGAAAAAATTCTAAATGATTAAATCGATTTACTTAGTATGGTCCTGAAATGCGTTTTGCTTGTCCTTGTGATGATCATAAACTGTCAAACACAACAACAACAACAAAAACTAAAATCCACATTGATCAAAGTAAAACAACCAATGGGAGACAATAACAGAGCTCTAAATAACGGAAGAACAAGAAAACTTATATTTAATTAGATAGCCTATACTAAATTACACAGAGGTTGTTTTGAGGTTCGGGGGGAGGGGGCGCTTGATACTTCCAGGTTAATGTCACGGAACAAATAAAGTAAGGGGCCCGGAAGTTCTAGTACTGGGGCCCGTGGTCGCTCTCTACGGCCCTGAGCTCAGGTATCCCTCGGAATCCCCAATTCTAAAAGTTTCCAGACCCAATTCCTTATGGGAAGAAAACATTACTAACGAGGGAAGTATTCCAGCTCGAACGACGAAAACCAACTGAAAGTGGGTTTAAAGTATACAGTTGTACCTATGTCAGTAGCTATCAATGCCATTCACCTGTAAAAGTACGTGTTCGGTCACCAGCGCCAACTGAGTATGTGATAATGTGATCACCGTGGCATTTGAGTTTGGACTATTGCAATGCGGGAACATTGTAAATAATGGAGTATGTCCACACGTTGCCCTTGTTTTAAGGGTGCGTATTGTTCCATTCCGCTGAATTTTAATCACTTCATTGCAACTCCACATTTACACTTCGACGTCGAATGAAGGACAACACAGTATCTTCTATTGTGGGAAAGATGACCATGTCAACACGGTACTGCATGTGTTAAGATTTCTTGTTGCAAGCAAGTGTTCAACCTTTTGCCAAATGATACTGCACCACATCTGTTTCTTGTTAATATAATGGTCCGAATTGCCTGTTGCACGGTAGTTTCTGCTGAGAATTGTGTTTCTGTAATCTTTGGACACCGTAACTTCCAAACATTGATTGTACACTAATGCGGGGTTTTACAGATAAATGCCCGGGATAGGTAGTAGAACAGACATATCTTCGTATGTTAAGCGCACTGCCAGTCGGTTTTAGCCCTTCGAGTTGGGGTACTTCCCTCGTAAGTAGGGTGATAAATGATTTTGAATATAAAAAACTATGACTGATTTAAAATTCTTTATGTTCGACCCTGACTATTATATGTCAGAAAACGGTATAGTAATGATGGTCATTATAACACTTTTTTTCATTATGAAACAGTTTTTCCCACCAGTCAGAGCTCAAGAAACAGTTGTTTGACCAATTAGATAATTAGATGCTCTGAGTTCCAAGGCCTTCTAATTTAAATTTCACTGCGTTGTCTAGTGTCATAGTGGGCTAATCGAGGAGGCCATGGTCAAATACATGGCATTCTCTGCGTCCCATGCGCTCTGTTCAGTACATAAAACTGACGATATCTCGACAGATATTTATGAATATCTATGTTCGAACATAAAATAGTTATAATAATTATCGTCGAACATAAACAGTCATATACAACTCGCCTATAATGGTAATTAAGACACTCGTATGGAAATTATTATAGGCTCGTTGCATAATGTACTATTTATTGATTCTACTAATTTGCACACCTCTATGAAGTTTCTGTCATCTCTTAATTAATATTACATAAAAACTCACACTTCTTGTTGAGAATGACTTTTACCTGCTTCAATTTACCAAATATTTAAACTACAAGGTCATTATCTATGTGCGCCCCGATAAACACGGCAAGCTAAGCCGGCTTTGACTGGCGCAAATCTTGGGTGTGCGTACACGGTTCAGCCGGTGTTTAGCACGTAATTTTACACTTTTACCAAACATGTTCAATAATGTGCACTTACAGTGCTCATAGTTGATGCAGAAAATATCCTCTCTCTCTCTCTTGTAACACACACCTGACATCTTCTGATGAAAGAACGGACAACGTTCTCATCTAATTTTTGTTGTCTGTTAACTTTTTTATTATTTACGGAGACAGTTTTCTTGAATCCTTAGGAAGCCCCCTAAATGTACTGGCATTAGCCATAGGTCTTCCTGGAAACATGATTCGAAATTTTCGTCTTGTTTCAGATAACTCACTAAACGATATGAGTCAGTGGAGCGGGGTATTGTGAGGTCCGCACCTGGCCAGCCAAATGACGCAATAGTTTTCCGCGGTCCACTCATTTGGCTCGCCAGGTGTGGACCTCGCAATACCCCGCTCCACTGACTCATATCGTTAGTTCACACGTGTTTTGTTATTCATATGGGCGTGTATCTGCAAAGCTTAGACGTTAGTGTTGCACGTTTAGTTAGTATTGTGATTACTGTGAACTGAACTTAAACAGTACGGTACATAAGAGACAAAATCGAAGCCATCACTGCTGAGGAACTTCAGAATGTTGTCCATTCTTTCATCAGAAGATGTCAGGTGTGTGTTACAAGAGAGGGAGGACATTTTCAGCATCGACTATGAGCACTGTAAGTATACATTATTTAACATGCTTGGTGAAAGTGTGAAAGTGCGCGCCACCACCGACTGAACCGTGTGCGCACGCCCGCGAATTACCAGGGCGCACAAAGATAATGATCCTGTACCACATGTTCAGAACTCAGATGTGCCAACTCACTGCACAACGTACATTTCCCCTCTACATGGACTGATGTAGATGGGTCCTTTGGTGGTCTCGTAAATGATGTCTGTGTTTAAACTTCTTGGGACACCATCCACAAGCAAATCTAGGTCTCACGCCGCACTCGAGCCGGAGATGTCGCATGAGATTACACTTGTGAGAATACAGTCTTCCACAGCGATGACACATGAAGGGAGGTCCTACTAGAAGTCCCATGTCGTTAAACAAGGGATCTCTTGGCAGCAGCGATTGATGATTGGTTTGCATTTCACCATCTGGGAACAAAAAAAAGCGACCATTTCAGCTCATCATCCAACATCTCTAAGACTGGAAGAACGAAACATTATACAGTATTACATAGCGCATGGATTTCTATAATCAGTAGGCCTATTAGTCATTTGTCACCTAGTTTGCTTTTGGCCCATTTCAAATAGGATATGAGAGAAAATCTTTTAACAGTATACTGTATAAGAGGTGCTATTGGTGTGTAACATAAAATATTTATTGTTAGTCATTAATCCAAGTAGCATCATTCTGTCAAAATCTGCAGCTGCAGTAACAAATTAATATTTTATGACTGCATTCTCCAGAAACTGTGTGGGACTTGGCGATCTACTGCAAGCACTCTACGTCATTCTGACCTTGGTCTGGTTTACTCCAGTTCAGAGTATTGCTCTCCTGAATGGCTTAGGCCGAATAGCCCTTATACCCGATATATTGACACACAGTTGAACAACAGCATGCGACTTATTTCAGGCACAATCAGATCCACGCCAACCCATTGGTTGCCGCTGCTCACAGGAATAATGCCACCTGATCTGCGCAGATCAAATGTCCTCTTAAGAGAGTACCATAAAACTGCAGAAACCCCCAGCTACCCGTACAAGAAGACATACCTGCACTTATTAATCTTCAAAGATTGAAGTCACGCCATCCACCTTTGCAAGTTGCTGCTGACATGACTCACAACAACTTCGACGCTGTGAAAGTTTGGAAAAATCGTTGGGAAACTTCAACAGACTTGTCACTACACATCTTTTCTGGTGTGCAAATGGCTAGTGGATCCCATCAACCACGCAGACAGTGGGCCACTCTTAACAGAGTTAGGACAGGCCATGGAAGATGCAAAAGTGGAACTGCTTAACGTCACCGGAATGCGACTGTGGTGCTCCACGGCAAATCATCCCTCACATCGTCGGCAGCTGCAAGCTCCGAGCGTTCTCGGGTAGCTGGGCTGATTTCTTCATCCCATCAGAGAGAGTACTAGAGTGGATAGAAGGACTGGACATTTCGATATGAAATTATGCTTTCTTGTTATTGAACTGTAGTTAATTGTATATATGTAATTTTATGCCATACGCTAAGTAATAACAAACGTTTGGTGCTTTTCAGTCGGTCAATACGAATGTACCCAAATAGAGCCAGGAGCGTATATAAGGGGGGGGGGGGGTGCTGAGGGGGCTCCAGCCCACCCCCCCCGAAAAAAGCCAACTTGGGTACAAAATACAATGTATTTCACAGTACTTTTAAGAAATGCTTATCAATTTGTAAAAGAAAATGAGTGTTTACCTTTTTGCTTAATAAATTAACAAGTAATCCATTCAGATACTTGCCATTCATACTCCATAGGCTATAATAGAACATTCATTAATTACTCACAATTTTCCAGGATAGTCAGCCCCCCCCCCCAATATATATATATATATATACGCCCCTGAATAGAGCTGGGTTATGCCCTAATCCTGAAATAAATTACATGAGATTAGTAAATACACTGCTTAGGCGGCAGCACGCCGGCCTCTCACCACTGGGTCCGTGGTTCAAATCCCGGTCACTCCATGTGAGATCTGTGCTGAACAAAACGGAGGCAGACAGGTTTTTCTCCGGGTACTCCGGTTTTCCCTGTCAAAATTTCATTCCAGCAACACTCTCCACTATCGTTTCATTTCATCTGTCATTCATTTAATCATTGCCCAAGAGGAGTGCGTCAGGCCTCGGCAGCCGGCACAGTTCATATCCTCGCCGCTAGATGGGGGTTTCATTCATTCCATTCCTGACCCGGTCGGAGACTGGAAGCAGGCTGTGGATTTTCATTTCAGTAAATACACTAGGATGACCAGTTTCGATCGTCAAGCGATCATCATCAGATCCATTACACTTAGGCTATAACATCTATGTTTGAGAATACAAGTGAAAGATATATACAATATGTAGAATTATATAGTTGCAGTATTGGTAATGCAACTGTCGGTGTATGCTAAATGTAGTATATCTAATGTTAGGTGAAATTCTAAAATGGTGATAAAAATCTGGAATTTGTCTGTTTGAGGTGATTATATGGTTATATAAAATCAATTATGGTTATACTGTAGTAATACAGGCTGATATTTACCCGGTTTGTCTCCCTCATTGGAACTTCAAGCAGTTTCGTGTTCACTCTGGCCCCAGTTATGGTCGACCATACAGTATAACCATAATTGATTTTGTGTAACCATATAATCACCCCCAAACAGAAGCTTGCCACGGTGGGTGAGTGGTTATAGTGTCGGACTACCAACCCCAAGATTGCAGGTTCGCCCTGGCCATGGTAAGTGATTTTTGAAGGCGACAAAAATCACGATACTCATGTCATACGTTGTTGGCATGTTAAAGAACCCATTTGAATTCTGTAGGCCGTGTTCAATGGCAAAATTAATCTCGGGATTTTCCGCCAACACAAGGTTCCTCCATTCTCTACTTGAAAGCGCTGTAGTGTCAAGGAGTTTAGATATCTAACCTCCTTGACTTTCATAGCGTTCAAAGGAATGACGAAATTCGACATGCAAGCTACCCTCTGGGTGTCAATTAACAAAGCTTGCACCAGGCACCCGAGGCCATACGATATTATTATTACCCCAAACAGACACATTCCGGATTTTTATCGCCATTTTAGAATTTCACCTAATATTAGATATACTACATTTAGCATACACCGACAGTTGCATTACCAACACTGTAACTAAGTAATTGTACATATTGTATATATATTTTCATTTGTATTCTCAAACATAGATGTTATAGCCTAAGTGTAATGGATCTGATGATGATCGCTTGACGATCGAAACTGGTCATCCTAGTGTATTTATTAATCACATGTAATTTATTTCAGGATTAGGACGTAACCAAGCTCTTTTTGGGTACATTCGTGTTGACCGACTGAAAAGCACCAAACCTTTGTTTACTTAGGCAACACTGAAAAATGGCTTCAAACCCACAATGCTAAATAATAATATGAATGCATATGTGAGCACATTTGCGATTTCATTATGGACAACAAATCTGAACCACAGATCTAACATCAAATCATGTTCGAAATCTTGAAAGTAGACTGTGAAGTGATTTTAGCAGGAAGCAATATGCCACGTGAGGTTTTTGAGTGGCATTCATGTTTTAAGAGCTGTGCATTGTCACTGGAAGGTGAGTTTGTTTTTATTGAAATATCATGGTCATAAGTCCCATGTACTTGGGTGTACATGCGAGTTGTAACTAAATGTGTGGGAAAGCTCCGGTGATTCGATAGAGATCCTGACAACAAGTAAAACATGTCCTGTAAACGTATGGTGTATGTGCGTTCGTTGCCGTGTTACACAGTGGCCTACTCGTTCTCCCGATCTCAACCCATTAGACTTCTACTTATGGGATCATTTAAAGGCCATTGTGCTTGCCACATCTATTAATAACGTGGACATGCTGCGTCAAGCGAATAGAGCAAGGATGTCAGCAGATACGAAAGACGCCGGAAATATGGGAGCGTGTGAGACAGTCAACGATGCGGCTCGTAGATGCCTGCATTGCAGCTCGTGGTAGTCATTTTGAGCACCTTCTGTAGAGAACTGTAAGTAGTAACGTACACTTCATCAACACAAATGATCAACGTGCATAGTGAAGCGGTCTGTGTTATGTACAGCACAAACAATGCAAGTGGTAATCTAATTGTTCTTAATTTCTGAGAATGTTTGGCAATACTCTTGTGCGTTTAGTGGTAATCTAATTGTTTTTAATTTGTGGGAATGTTTGGCAATGCTCTTGTGCATTTACTGTAGTGGTAATCTAATTGTTTTTAATTTGTGGGAATCTTTGGCAATGCTCTTGTGCCATTTAGTGGTAATCTGATTGTTCTTAATTTGTGGGAATGTTTGGCAATGCTCTTGTGCCATTTAGTGGTAATCCCATTGTTCTTAATTTTTGGGAATGTTTGGCAATGCTCTTGTGCCATTTAGTGGTAATCTAATTGTTCTTAATTTGTGGGAGTGTTTGGCAATGCTCTTGTGCCATTTAGTGGTAATCTCATTGTTCTTAATTTCTGAGAATGTTTGGCAATACTCTTGTGCATTTAGTCTCCCACAAATCCAACCCCTCGTCCTCGCCGTGGGAGATGGGCAACGTAATTAAGTAGGGGATTGCCTGTAGGGATGAAGTACAGTGGGGACTTTGTGTGCCTCAAGACCGCTACGGTAGCTGTGAAGGCCCTACAGGAACCCTGAAGAAATTACGGCTAACGGGGCTCTGGTGAAACAACTGCTGCCTTGTAGTTTGGAGTTGGTTCTTCAAAGGCTAAGGGAAGAAACCCTGACAGAAAATCAGCCTGGTGCCTCAGGCTTAAGGTGGCAGCCCCTCCAAGGCACTCGGAGGCAGTGGGTTAATCACTCGCTCCTCTTAAATAAACTGATTACGGAAACTGAAGCGAAATTACAAAGCCGGACGGATAACCTGATGACGACTTTTGGCATGAAGAGGACTACAAAAATCGGTTTCTGGAATGTGAGGACCTTGATGGAGAAAACCAGACTGAAACAAGTGACACGGGAGATGAAGAACTATGGGCTGGATATCCTAGGATTGAGTGAAGTGAGGTGGCCAGGATTTGGTGAAATACAGACAACAGATGGAATTACATTTCTCTATTCTGGGGGCGATGATGAAGAACACAGGGATGGAGTGGGGTTGCTGCTCAACAGAAATGCAAAGAGAAGCCTTATGGAGTGGAAGCCAATTTCTAGTAGGCTCATGTTTGCTAGGTTCAAGACAAAGATCAGGAATGTGATCATCATCCAATGCTATGCGCCCACAGTACAATCGGAGCCAGAGAAGAAGGAAGAATTCTACTAAGTGCTGCGAGATGTCAAAAGACAAACAAGTAAGAAGGACATTCTCGTTGTTATGGGAGACTTCAACGCGAAGGTGGGCTCAAACAATGAGGGGTTGGAGCAGATCATGGGTAAACATGGCCTTGGTGAGATGAATGACAATGGGGAGAAATTTACGGAATATTGCGCCAGTCAGGATTTGGTGATGGGTGGCACGGTATTTCCTCATAGGCGGTGCCACAAGGTCACCTGGGTGTCTCCTGATCAAGTCACAGAAAATCAAATTGATCACATCGCGGTGAGCAGGAGGTTCAGAAGAAGCTTGGAAGATGTTAGGAACAAGAGAGGAGCAGACGTTGGTAGTGACCATCATCTTGTGGTTGCCAACTTCCGCATGAAGATCGTCGCAGTCCGCCGAAAGTTTAACACTCGGCACAACAAGTTTGATGTGGGTAAGCTTAAGAACCAACAGAGATTGGACCAATTTAAACTGGAGCTCAGAAATAAATTCCAGGTGTTGGACTCCGAGACAGAGAAGGACGTGGAGACTGTGTGGAGCGAGGTAAAGAATATCTTCGTGGAAACCAGTGAGATGCAGCTCGGGTACAAGAACTACCTGCGGAAAGAATGGATATCCGATCAGACCTGGGACAAGATAAATTATAGGAAGGAGATTAAGGCCAAGCTCAACACCTGCAAGACTAGGCAGCAGAAGGCTCTCACACAAGCAAAGTATTCAACAGCAAACAGGGAGGTAAAGATGAGTGTACGGAAGGATCATAGGAGGTGGATTGATGAGCAGGCGGAGAAAGCAGAAGAAGCGGCAAGAAGGGGGGACGTTAAGGAGCTCTATGGCATCACAAAGATCCTTTCGAAGAAAGGTTTTTATAAAACTAGGCCTGTGAAGAGCAAGACGGGCGAGATCCTCACGACGTGTGAACAGCAGCTGACAAGATGGAGAGAACACTTTGCGAAGGTTCTTAATAGAGATAGAGGACCAGAAAGTAAGCAGCGAGGAGAAGATGAAGAGGAAGCAGAAAGTGATCCAAGCATCAGCCTCGACTCCCCTACTCGTGGCGAAATACGGACAGCGTTGAAGCAGATGAAATGCGGGAAGGCACCAGGTCTGGATAATATCCCAGCGGAAGTACTGAAAGCAGACCTGGATATTACGATCGATCTGCTGCACCCGCTGTTGGAGAAGATCTGGAAGGAGGAGAAAATACCAACCGACTGGAAGAAGGGGTTGATAGTCAAGTTGCCGAAGAAAGGGGACACCACAAACTGTAACAACTGGAGGGGTATCACCTTGCTGTCCATTCCAAGCAAAGTGCTGGCGAGATCATCCTGAATCGTCGTATAAAAGACTGCGTAGAAAAAAGGCTTCGGAAGGAACAGGCTGGATTTCGACAACATCGCAGCTGTGTGGATCTCATCAACACCCTCCGAATCATCCTGGAGCAGAGTGTGGAGTGGCGTAATACCCTTTACCTCACATTTGTTGACTTCAAGAAAGCCTTCGACTCAGTAAATCAAAGAATCATGTGGAAGACCCTCGAGGAATATAAAATTCCA
Source organism: Meconema thalassinum (assembly GCA_946902985.2). Classification (NCBI taxonomy): domain Eukaryota; kingdom Metazoa; phylum Arthropoda; class Insecta; order Orthoptera; family Tettigoniidae; genus Meconema; species Meconema thalassinum. The sequence continues at coordinate 131,592 of CAMPQE020000340.1, read as the reverse complement.
ACAAAGATCATCAGAATCATGGAAGAGATGTACGAAGGGTATGAGTGCCAGGTTCTTCACGAAGGCAAATTAACAGAAAAGATAAAGGTCAGTTCCGGTGTGAGACAGGGGTGTGTCCTTTCCCCCACTCTGTTCCTGTTGGTCCTGGATAGTGTGATGAAGAAGGTAATGGGAGGACGGAAGAGGGGTATTCAATGGGGTATAAATGATAGGCTTGAAGATCTGGATTTCGCAGACGACATTTGTCTTATGGCACAACGGTACCGAGACATAGAAGATAAGCTGGGGAGGTTGCAGAGAGAAGCAGAACGTGCAGGACTGATGATCAACACCAACAAGACCAAAGAGATGAGGATAAATTCTGACATCACGACTAGTTTGACAGTCAACGGAAAGGACATTGAGCGAGTTGAATCCTTCCTCTACCTTGGAAGTATAGTCACAAATGATGGGGGAGCAGAGGAAGATGTTCGAAGCCGTATCAGGAAGGCAAATGGTGCCTTTGTCCAGCTCTACCCCATCTGGAGAAATAGAAACATTTCCAGGAAGACCAAGCTCCGCCTTTTCAATAGCAACGTAAAGTCGATTCTTCTCTACGGCTGTGAAACATGGAAAGTCACAAAACCGATCAACAACCAGCAACAGGTGTTCATTAACAGATGTCTGCGTCGCATCATGAATGTGAGGTGGCCGGACATAATCTCAAATGAAGATCTTTGGACCATCACCAATCAACAACCGATTAGCATCCAGATCAAGGAGAGGAAATGGCGCTGGATTGGTCACACACTAAGGAAGCCGGACGGAGCTATTGAGAGGGCGGCGCTAGACTGGAATCCTCAAGGCGCCAGGAAGCGAGGTCGACCTAAGAAGACCTGGAAGAGGACGATCGAAAATGAAATTGCAGAGGTGGACAAGAACTGGAGTCAAGTGAAGAGAATGGCCAGGAACCGTACTGCGTGGAGAAATTTCGCCAAGGCCCTATGCAGTGAATTAAGATTGTGCATTTAGTGGTAATCTAATTGTTCTTAATTTGTGGGAATGTTTGGCAATGCTCTTGTGCCATTTAGTGGTAATCTCATTGTTCTTAATTTGTGGGAATGTTTGGCAATGCTCTTGTGCCATTTAGTGGTAATCTCATTGTTCTTAATTTGTAGGAATGTTTGGCAATGCTCTTGTGCCATTTAGTGGTAATCTCATTGTTCTTAATTTGTGGGAATGTTTGGCAATGCTCTTGTGCCATTTGGTGGTAACAATTATTGTTCTTAAATTCTGAGAATGTTCAGCAATGATCTTGTGCTATTTTATGGTTATATCATTTTACAAGAATGTTCAGCAATGCTCTCATACATTTTAGTGAGAATTTCACTGATATACAGCAGAGTACGTTTCAGGCATAAGCAACTTTGGCAAAAGTAATTTCTCTCACTCTTTGCTTGTTTTTGTGTTTTATCTCTCTCTTCTGCCACACGTGCCTATCATTGTGTTTGTATTTTTTCTGTGTTGCTAACCTCCCCTTCCTGTCCATTGATTGAAAATATGCTTTAATGCAAGTGAATAGGCCAGTTGTGATGTTGTCTCATTATACTCCAACTATAGTAGTGGCGGCCGGTAATAAGGCTGCAGTGTTGCACAACGACCAGATTTCTTTAAGGAAAATAATACCGTGGTAATATTGTTCTGTCCTAAAATGGGGGTTGGACGAACAAGGGTGTGTGGGGGTGAGTTTGGAAGATGGTGTCTGACTGGAGAGAGTTTCAACCAAGGTGCTGAAACTCCGCGAGTGTATGTGAGGGACTGTTGGGGGATTGGGGTGAGCTCTATTTGATTGGGACCGTAATCTAAGGGATGCAGGTCAAGATGGGGCTATTAACTTTCAGAACAAACACTGTAGGTGAGCTATTCAACTAATTGCTGAGCGCGCACGTCACGCTCGTCAGACTGAGTACTTTAAGGTTAGCACACTGAAAAGGTCTTGCACAGCAATAATTCTACAAATAATGGACACTGTCAGTTCAAGGTGTCAGGAAGGGAAAAAAGAGGTAAAACGATGTGTGAGAATAACTGTTTGCAATGAGTCTGCGATAAATGTGGTTACTGGTTTATTAGTACCAGAAGTATTACCAGTGCGTTCCTCTGATTAGGAACGTTATAGAACAATGTGAATGTACAGTGAGTATTTCAGGTGTTAAAGTGGAAAGTATTACAACTCTGTAAGTTTAGGATTCTGAGACACACTTACCCCTGGTAGGACGTCACGACGCAGCTGGACAAAGCCTCCGGCAAAAGAAAGACAATGGGTCTTCTGGCGTCGGTCCTTATAAGTCTTCCCTGGTCGCTGTGTCAGCATTTCCCAATGTAGCTGTGTAGCAGCGTAGTTCTTTGTGTGTTTGCTTTGAATGTGATGTAAGCGTTGGTCAACAGCTGTGGTTACTGTGCCAGCTTAGTGTCTGTGGAAATGTACTGTTGGGGTTCTTGATTTAGCCTGGGGGATGTGTTATGGGATGAAAGGGTGTATGATGTTGGACAGATTGTAGATGTATTAGTTGGGTAGTTGTAGTTGAAGTAATTGTGGAAGTATGAGTGTAGATCCAGTGTCGTGGGGCTATCTCCCTTTCCGGGGGTGCGTAGGGTCCCAAAGGGGGTGTGGGGTCCCCATGGGCCCTAACAATATGTTTAGCTGTAGTACGTTTCATATTTTCTGGTACCGGGCAGCAGCGGGCACCAGTTTCGACTTGATGCCCGGAGCAAATGAGCTTTAGATGGATCAAGATCGAAGACTCATGGGCAAAATCAATCATAGTCTGATTCTTCGGTCATGATACTGCGATGTGGAAAGGAAATGGAAAGACTACCACATTATTATATTTCCTGAACGTCCGAGGACGGTGAATAAATGATGGCACGTCTTGGAGTAAAACTCACCCGAAAAGGGAGTTACAGTAGACTGAAGGAAGAAGCTGAAGACCGGGAACATTGGCATCGGAAATTCTCTGTACGAAGACATGGACCTGCCACTAGGCAGAATACTGTAGGCTATAATATAATATACGTTTCATTTTATATGTATAGGAATTCATAATTTTGTTCTTTAATAATTCGGAAAACTCATAATAAGTTACTGTGAACTGTCTGAGAAAGCAAAGCGTGCCAACTGTCTAGGAGCGTTCGTCCGTTTGGTTGTTGCCAGGCCCAAGCACTGACCAGATCTCAATAGTGAAGGGTATGGCAGAGATGCTAAACCGAGTAAGTCATATTCCAACAGTTAACTCGGTTGGTCGTTGCCCGCTGATTGCAACAAGGGAGCCGAGGCTCCGTCAACATTCCCGTCTTGCAATGGGATTTGGGCGTACTTGTGACACTTGCGGTTCTTTCTCGCCCTCGTATATAACTTACGTTGTTTTGTTCTCGTGAAGGTCTTCATGCAGACTAACTTATAATCCATTTACTCCGATGACAATGTGATGATCTATGAACTGCGGCATTCATGATGAATGAGGTACATTCGCTTTGGGCGGGCATCAATTCCGCTCGGGAATTCCAGTCAGGTAGCCAGGGTTACCTTAATTCCGCTCGGTCCTCCAAGGGACCCAAAATAAGTTCCTCAACTCCGCTCAGGCTTTGACAAGGGGTCGGCAAAGGGGTTATCCCCAATGACGTAAACAAATGTCATAACCCTCCTGCTCGCATACCAAGTGCCGGGTCACATTGAACACTTGTCCGACAAACTGTTTGTGTTGCTCTTTCATTTCATGTGTTTTTATAATCGTACGTTAACTGTAATAAATACTACAAAGCCTTAAAACCCCGATATTCATTTTGATACACCCTGTATAGTGAAGTGAAGTAAAGTTAAGTGGAGCGAAGACTACAATACAACTCATTAGGACTTACTCGCCTTAATTAGTTTAAATCAGAACACGTCCCTGCACGCAGGAGGCCATAGCCTGGAGGGGATTGAGAAGGCTATATTTATTTATTATGTATTTATACAGCAGGCCTACTTTAAATGTTTGCCTTGTTTCTTTTGTGACAAACTTTTCTAAAAAGTAAGCATACTCTACCACTCTTATTCCATTTCCTGCTAGGTTATGTTGCCTGTATTGTGCCTTTCATTGTGATTATATGCTTCTATGAGTGGTTTCACTTTAGACACATAGCCTACATGTACCGTACTTCATTGGAGTCCGCCTCATTGCGTAGTGGCTAGCATTCTTGGCTGTCACCTCGGAGGTCTGGGTTCAATTCCCGGCTCTGCCATGAAATTTAATTCTGATCTGAGAGCTGGAACTGGGTAGGCCTACATTCAGCCTCGTGAGGTAAAATGAGAATGGAAGTGGTTTTCCATGGTTTCCCCACTCTACTCCAGGCAAATGCCGGGATGGTTCCTGACTTAAGGCCATGGCCGCCCCGTTTACAACCCTCTACTGAATTACAAATACACACATTAATACAATCATCATAATTACACAGATTATCATACTAAATTCCACACACACACACCCTAGCACACGGGGCTGAATGACCAATATGTCCAAGTCCGTGAAATGAAACAATATAATAACATTTAAGAAAAGGAAGCTTGTAGTTTAACGTGACCGTTAATCTCGAGATCATGAGCCACGGGACCTCCTTTTTACGTGGAATCCGAACCACAGGACATGGCATTTCACTTCGAAAACATTTAGTAGGCTTACATGCCATATTTTGTCTTTGCATGTGATATGAATCGCTCCCTGTGTTTAAAGTTGATTTGAAGCTTTACTAGGCTATATCTGCTGCCTTGTGCTACTTTAGTTAAGGGGCAGATGACCTCGTAGTTCCGCCCATTAAAACAACAATGACTAACTACTTTAGTTAGTTAGTATTGTTGTGAAACTAAAGTAGTTAGTTAGTTAGTTATTGTTGTTTTATGGAGCGGAACTACGAGGTCATCTGCCCCTCTTGTGCTACTTTAAGGTTGTTATTGTTGTTAGGGGCTATGGACATCTTGGTCATCAGCCCTATGTATTTGGGTATGTGTGGTTTTATCTGATAACCCGTATTTCTGGGCAGACCGTAATAATGAGTGTATTTGTGTATGAAATGGCTTAGGAGCCCCAGGGTTTGAAATTAAGTCATCATCCAGGAAATTTCTTGGAGGAAGTGTGGAAAAACCACGGAGAAAACCACATTCAGAAAGGTCACCGATAACGCCGGGATTTGAACCATTGATCTCCAGACTTGGTGCAGCCCCCCCATTGCAGTCATGGTGTATAATTGAAAACTCGTGGTTTTGCCACAGGGTTGACTTGAAGGTTATTTATATGCTCCCTAATGGCGTAAGTCCAATGTTTTAAAAGGTTTAAACATAAATTTTAGGGGAGATGACCTCACTGTTCCGCCCCTTAAAACAACAATAACTAACTAAACATAACTCTGAAACTCACCTATTATCTAGGCTTTCAGGATAGAGCCGCATCATGTGTCGGTGATTATATGTTTCACGCGAAATGGGAGCCCGCAGAATTTTTTCAGGGGGAGGTGGAGGGGGGCAAGTAATATTTTTCATTTAATTACCTACCTGTCACTAGGTCCCCCTCCTCCTCCCCCCCCCCCCCCCCACCACATACAATTTTCGTTTCATTTCTTACTTGCTTCGTGATATTCATTATTTGGCTGCTCTGAAACCGTTGGGTACATTATCTTTATGGCATCAATGGGAGGAATAGTTTCTTTTAGTTGAGATTTTGTCCATAGAAGATCGCTTTTCTTTGTGAATCATCGTCATATTGTTCATTTCTTAAAACAGGTATTTATTTATAGTATGGCTTTTAGTGCCGGGAGTGTCCGGTTTGGCTCGCCACTGGCTGTAGCTGCTTCAAGCGAACACCCATGGGGTGAGCTACAAGTTCCGTTCAATTTCAAGTAGTTCCAACTTTCACTACCAGATATCACTGATACCTAGTGGTGAATGTTGGAACTTAAATAGAGTGTTACAATGACATCTAACCTAGAAATTTAGCTTCACACAAGTTTAGTCTGTGGAAGGATCTTTTATATGCCATAAATCTATGACATGGGACCGCCGGCCTTACTTCCCCTCCGAAGGAAGGCATACTGAAGGACTTTAACGCTCTTAAAAAATCCGACGACTTCGGCTGGGTTTGAACCCGCTATTTTGGTCACAGCAGTTCAGCATGCTACCAACTACGCCACCGAAGCCGCTTTAAAAACAGGTAAAAAAGAAAGTAGTGGTACCACCATGTATCGACAAATATAAAAATCAAGCTGTCCATTAAAATGGTAAGGTTAATCCAGTTCACCGATTTCCTAAATAACTGGAGATATTTTCAAATACTGCAATCCCAAATTACTAAGTTAAATAAAACTGAGGAATTAACACTACTTCTAAATCAGATAACTATCAGTAACTTCAATTTATGAACTAAACTGGTGTGACAATGAACAATCGAAATATTGTCGGGATTCCAGGGGCGTCCATGCGCGAAGACGGATCAGTCACGTCCGACTGACAACCAACGGTCAGTTTGAGTACAGACACGAACTCGTGCTCAGGGGGATGACAGATCATAGGGAGCGCGTGGGTCGCGGTAAAACTCAGCTCCAGATGTTCTGCCAACCAATGAAGAATTAATTTTAGTACTAAGGTTCCGTAGTTGGCACTCACCCAACGCTCACACCAAACTGACTGGCGGGAGCGGGAATTAGGCCAGTCCAAAGTGACACAAAAAATGGCTAAATTCGCAAACCATGATGTATCTCTGATTTTATAGTATGTTGTTTGGACCCTTTAAGTCGACGTATACCCAAGTTTGCAACTCTCAAAAAGTTGTGGAAAAATTTTTACACACCAAAAACCGCGAAATTTTTGGTCTTGTTTCACATTCTACTCTATATCTCCTCATCAATCCATTCTTCGTCGAAAGCTACTCTATACGTTTATTAAGAGCATTAAATGTGTGACAATTTATGCCCAACCGGAGCTCTGTAAGTCAATTGGTTACTGAATTACGGCACATTGAAAATAGGCCAGGTTTTCCAAAAATTGAACATTTTAGTTTTAGACCTTCTTTGGACCGAAGCTGTGCCGAAACCGTTGATCCTACGAGTAGAACTTGAAGAATATAATTTTTAGGCAATTTAATTAGCTTTACATTAAGCGAGAGTGGGGTCTGTATGCCTCGTAGTTCTCTCCATATCTCAAAAACCCATATAAGAAAAAAATCACATTTTTCCAGAAATGTACCTAACCACTTTTTGTTGCATGAATTGAGATTTAACTATGCCCAGGGGCCCGCGGTCGGGGTGGGGGCACGCCATGGATTTCTTAAATGTAATTAATAAGTTAATTATACTTTTCAAACTAATTTATAATTCATATTCCTTTTTTTCTTTTTCAGTGCAGCTATGACCTCCCATGAGACAGAGAGGCTCTTGCTTGGCACTGAAAGGACACAAATATGGTTTGCAGAAGACAATGAAAATATACAAAGTGTAACTGCCAAATTTAAAAGCGCCCTTGAAAAACTTGAAGAAGAACGCCCGACCGCAAAACTCTGGGTACTCTACTATCGAATGACCTTACTCATGAAGCAATTCATTCAAGCCGAAAGGATGGGAAATTGGAAACTTCACCTGCAAATAATCAGCCAAATGCTCCCATTTTTTCACTCGTCTGGACACTTCTTCCATGCGAAAAGTGCTCGTTTATATTTACAAGATATGAGCACTCAGCAAGACCGGATGGACCCAACCGAATATCAATTGTTCACGAAAGGATGCTTCACCATCCGCAGATCCGACAAATTTTGGTCAGGTCTGTGGACTGACGTGACAATTGAACAGGTATTGATGCATTCAATGAAGAGCCAGGGTGGCCTAACCCATGGCAGAGGTATCTCAACAAGTGTGCTCTCTCGTTGGACGGGCGGAATGGTTTATATGCTGAATATATTCGCATTTGCGAATGATTAATTTGTTAATTTTGTAAGTTTTGATGTCAAAAGTCAGACCAGAATTTTATTTTCTAACCTCATTTTTCGTCACCATGTGCTCGTGTCAATTCATTTGTATTTCACTTTCTTGTTTAATTTAAACATATTTAAAATGATTTACGTACTTACTTATTAGTGTATAAGTCATGTTTCACCTCTAAGACATTTTTCTCAAGTGATAAAAGGTCATTCCACACGCCTTGATTCACGTGGTATACTGGTCTCTGTAAGCTACGCGCTTATTGGTCTGCGCCATGACGTGGCCTCGCTCCAGCCAATCACCACGCTTCTTCTTCAAGACGTCAGCTATGGAAGGTACTGGAACCTCAGCTGTTCACCTATAAAAGAGACTAGCTCTCCTAGCCTCTTCGTGCTTTTAATTGCCAGTCACCATGCTGGACACCCGTCTTGCGAACCGGACGATAAACCTCAACGTTGAAACTTCTCATCTGTAACTTCTTCATTACGATGCGTTCCTGCAACCTTCGTCATTGTCCTCGAGACATTTTATAGTGATCAAACTTGTATCACACTTCATCGTGTTCCTGCGACATGAACATTAAGATGTCAATTATACATCTTCAAGTGCTACGGAAATCTATTCCTACGCAAATTCTTACTAAGGGAATATTATCACTTCGTCTTCAAGCTACAAGTATTTAACTTTTGCGATAGCTAAGGTCATCCTTACTATTCAACAAGTGTCCACGCGACATAAGTGAAATCATTAACTGCATTTGTGAACAAAACCACAACTGGACATGAACTATGTCTTCTTCTTTGTACTCGAGTGTTCTACGCACACGTGGGATGTTAACCACACTTTGTTCTAAAAAGATAAGTACTTTTACATATTCAGTGTTATTTCATGTTCTTTCTGTTATACCATGTTAGCTGACAAGCCCGGTTTAGAGGATTCCTCAATTTTAATATATTTGTGCTCTTCTCCCCCCCCCCCCCCCCCCCCCCCCCACTTTCTACGCGGAATAACATATCGGCTTACTTTAGCCATTCTTTTGTTTTTTGGGGAATAATCTCATTATTTCTTGTGCATATCTGCATCTTTCATTGCACCTTTCTTGTGCACTTCACATCTCATGGTTTGCTTGCAGATAATAGGCCTACTTGCCTACCTACTTCTGCCATCTCCGTTTCTTGGGAAATCTTTAATGATTAACTTACATGCAGTTCACGCATCCTGTGTCTGCCATTGCATCTACTTTGCAAACATTTCTGTTGTATCTTGGCAACTACCCAAGCATTTAACTTTCAAAGGGTACTGCAGGACTGAGCCCCTGTCAGCAAATAGCTCCCTTCATAGGCTATTTATTCTTTTAGTAACTTCTTCAGTTTCCCTATTTTCTTTTCCTAGGTATGGCAGGATTTGCTCCCTGCCAGCCATCAGCTCTCAGCTGCGTCACTATTTTTTTTTCTTTTGAAAAAAGCAATTTAACTAAACTGTGCATAAGAATTATTACCTTGTCTCAATGTCCATAGACAGATACAAATATTCTTTTGTCAAGAAATCATTGTTTTGTTTTGTTTCTATCAAATTGTTAACCTGTAATAATTTGAAAGTGAATATATATATTAAAGCTTCTTGCTCTCTATTTGCTCATTTCTTATACTGTGTTATTTATTCCATTCCATTTTGAATTCACTCAGAATGCGTCTGATACGGAGACCTTTAATTGGTCGATCCGATGGTCAGTAATACTTCGTTACACCAGGTATTGAGATATTTCCTCCACAACAAGTGAACAGCATGTCGATATGCGACGTACGCAAATTGCACGAGATACCTCTGACGTGAAAAAACTGAAAGCCTGGTTCAATAACCATCCACCGTTCCCATCGATAGATAAACTCGTATCTATCAGCAGTGGCACTGTAGGTGGCCCCCATATAAATTGCCACACTGCCCGAGAAGAAGGACTGAAAGGGGTGAACCGAATTATTGGAAAAACGTTTGGGAATGTTAGTTTCTCTAGGAAAGAAAAAGTCCTCTCTTTGGCAACGCCTACCACCTCTATCAAGATCCACAAGAAGAGAGTCAATGTCAGCCACTCACCATCTTCCAGCGCATGTTTATGGTGAAACAGTCAGACCTACAGTTGAAGGCCCACTTCACATATGAGCTTGCTCCATTTCCAATGGCCCAATTTTCCGACGAAGTGATGCGTAAAGGCATAAAATCAGCTTTTTACGCTGCCTTCACTCAAGCCACAGAGAACATCAGTGTGCAGGCAAAAACATTTGCTGTCGTCGATGGAGGATACCTCCTCCATAAAGTCGTGTGGCATCGGAATGATTCGGTACGGGCTATTACAGCAAGCTACTTAAACTACATATTTAACTATTTTGGGAGAAATGTGTGTGTAGTCTTCGACGGGTATCCTGAGGATGGCGCACAAAGGAGCACCAAATTTGCAGAGCGATCACGACTGTATTCTGCAGCATCAGCGGAAATTGTGTTTGACGCGTCGACCATCATCACAGTCCCCCAAGAGAAGATGCTCTAGAATGACAAAAACAAGGCTCGTCTCATTGAGCATCTCTGTTTTGCTCTCGAGGGGATTGAGACAAGAATATCAAAAGAAGACGCAGACCGTGATATCAACGTGACTGCTCTGCAAAAAAGTACCTCCAATGACCACGTCATCATCTTTGGAGACGATGTGGATTTGCTTGTGCTCCTCTGCGGTCTAGGATCCACTAAAACGAACGTATACTTCCAGAAGAGTGGCAGAGGTGAGGCGGGTTGCGTCCAATTCTCCACCAGCTCAATCAACCAAGAGGAAGTGGAGCTACCACCTGGATTTGAACTTTTCATCCGCGCATTTACGGGTGCGACACCACCTCTGCCCTCTTCTGGCAGGGGAAGATGAAAATGTGGGGCCATTTCAGACAAAATCAAGCCCTAGTGGACCAAGCAAGAGTCTTCCTCCAGACAGATGCCACACACCAACAAGTCGCAGCAGCCGGTGACAAGTGCCTAGTTGCCCTATATGGAGGAGACCAAACGACAGACACCCTCGACGATGTACGCTTCCGTACTTTTGTGAAGACAGCAGCCAACGCCAAAGCGAATCTGGCCCGTTTGGCCCCAACCACAGAGGCTGCGTCGTATCACCACTACCGTACATACCACCAGGTGCAAAATTGGTTGGGGGTGGAGAACGAGGTCACCGACTGGGGTTGGGAATTGACCTCAGCTGGACTCATCCCCATTACCAGTTGGCAAGCTCCTGCCCTCGCAGAGCTCCTAAAATTCCTCTCTTGCAAATGCAAGAAGGGATGCAGAGGTGGCTGCACTTGTCTGAAAGCAGGACTCGGATCTGTGATGTGTGCTACCTGCTCTGGGGAAACGTGCCCGAACGCTGCCCTTACCATCATTGAAGAGAACGACGACGATGAGCCTCAAGACAACCTTGACGATCCACTAATACTGGAGTACCTACGTACAGGGGACGAAGACGATGAGCCACCAATAGTGGAAGACCTACCTATTGAAGAGAGCAACGAAAGTGACGGCCCAGGGCCATCAAAAGCAAGGCGACGATTTTGACTATGAGTCTAATTGGATTGATTGATTGATTGATTAAGTTACTGTACTTTTGATTTCTTATGATTATTTTATTATTATTTTATTATATATTATACTATATTATTATTATATTCAAATATATTTCACCGCTAGTTTAAATTATTATATGCCTTCTTTTTCACTACCAAAACAAACAACAAAGGATAGGAAATGTTATGGAACATTTCTGGAAAAATGCAATTTTGCCTTATATGGGTTGTTTTAAGATTTGGAGAGAACTACGAGGCATGCAGACCCCGCTCTGCGCTTAATGTAAAGCGAATTAAATTTCCTACAAATTACTGTATATTCGGCAAGTTCTACTCGTAGGATCAATGGTTTCAACGCAGTTTCGGTCCAAAGTAGGTCTAAATCTAAAATGTTCAATTCTTGGAAAAACTGGCCTATTTTCAAATTGTAATTCGGTAACCCATTGACTACAGAGCTCTGGTTGGGCTTACTTTGTCAAACATGTTATGCTCTTAACAAATGTATAGAATAACTTTCGTCGAAGAATGCATGGATTAGGAGATATAGAGCAGAATATGAAACAAGTCCAAAAATTTCGCGGTTTTTGGTGAGTAAAGATTTTTCAACAACTTTTTGAGAGTTGCAAACTTGGGTATACATAGCCCTATTGGGTCCAAACAACATACTAAAAAATCAGAGATACATCATGTTTTGCGAATTTATTGTCACTTTTGATTGGCCTAAATCGTCTGTTGGTGTTTTGATTGATTCTCCTCGTGGTGTTGTTGGTTTTTTGTTCAGTATTTTGATTATTTATTTGAATTGAATTGAGAGTCAATCATGCCACAGCAAGGGAGGAAGAATTGCCAAGCACCGGGATGTATGAATTACAATGATGGTAAGAACAATACGGTGAGTTCAAAGTCACAAAGTAAATTACTGTTTCAAAACCTTCCCCTATTTCGCTAGAATTCTTTCTGTACTCTTCTTTCAGTTGCTCTGCATATTTAGTACCGTACCGGTAATGTTCTTGAAAATTTGGTTTAGACTATATAAGTTTTTATACGTATATAAGTGTATCCAATCAAAAGCAATAGCAATAGCCTACCAGCTTCGTGGTTGGTAAAATCTCAGTACATGGATTAAGGTTTGTGGAAATGTGTCTCATAATACCGTATCTGTTTTCTATTATTCTCCTAGGCGCCGTGTTTGGGTCCAGAATTGTGGCAATCCCAATCTGCTGTCACTGCCTGTAGAGAAGATGTCTCGCAGCTGTTTTCCGTGCTTTGACCACTATGAGCCTCAGCATTTCTGGAACAAATTTCGAAGGAGATTGCACACAAATGCTGTGCCCAGTATGTTTAGTGGTAGGGGCCTCACAGATGAGGAAATGGCTAGGTTTGATGGCTTCCATGTTGACAAGGACATGGCAGAACAAGAACCAACTCTCAACTTAGGTAAGTATTCTCTTCTAATACTGGTTCATTGGTGAAGTTGCTCAGAACTCTAGATTGCAGGTTTGATTCTGAGTCCGTATGAAGGCATATAACCAAGGACTACTGTCGACCGAAATATTATGTGTACTCGAGTTTGAAGGTTGTTTGTGAAGTAACCAATAGACCTACATAAAATCCAATAACATCATCATTTTCATCCCGGAGCGGCTAGCTGGTGAACCATGTCTTAATTCCCCGTACAAATACAAACCGATATAAAATAAGTGAATTAATTTACGTATTTCACAGTCATACAGCATAACCTTTTGATGTATAAGGATTACAACGCAACCAAGAACTACATTTTCCAACGACCCCGAGCCGAGAAAAAGTTACCTTACAAAAATGATAACTACTTTCGTTTTTGAACACACAAACTTTTGAAATTAATAAACCAGTTATACAACATTCCAATGTAGGCCTATATTGTGTTAAAATTTGGATTCGATCTGATGACGGGTTTGTGAGATAGTAATTCTTAAATGTGACGCATGGTTGAAACACGCTTGAAAACGGGCACTTCTTGTGTTTCAACTGCGATAAAAAATATTAAAATATAAATTAAAAATTCCAAACCTACATGAACTAACGTAAAATAGAACGATGAAAATGGTGATGTTATTGGATTTTATGTCGGTCTATTGGTTACTTCAAAAACAACCTTCAAACTCGAGTGCACATAATATTTTGGTCGACAGTAGTCACATATCACAATCAGTTTTATTCCCGTAAGCATAAATTCTTAATTGATTTTCTTTTTAGACTGAGGATGACCCCACTGTGGGTCGAAACATGTACTAATATATAAAATTAAAATAAAATAAAATATATATATTTGTTTGTGTATTGATTTGGCGTATAATTTAAACGTTTAATTCTAACATCAATACGGATATTTAAAAACATTTGTTTTCAATGGCAAATGTATTTGCATTCTATAAGCATAAATATACTGTACATTGGACATACCATACTGCAAGTATGTTTGTACTAATACTCTTTAGTAGGCTATCGATATAATACAGAATTCATATTATCTGCTCCCATTTAAATATACTGTACTGGCAGATAATACTGTAAGGCTTCACTAGATTACTTCTGGGTTATGGTTGTTCAGATGTGACAACCTCTAATGGGTAGGTAGGTTAGTGAACTTGTTAAAGGTGTCCTCCAATAGACAATTTCAGACACCCTGCCATATATCAATCCATAACATTATTCTTAAGGGGAATAGTCAATAGCGTATGTACCAAAACAGAATTCCTATTTATATTTCAGAACAGCGGGCAATTTCTCCTGTAGTGAAAACTGCAGATGTGCTGATTTGCCCTACTTTGCTGTACATAGGATATTGACTTGTTCTAACAAGGGGAGGATACGATCCATGGGTCACCGATTCGAATCATCCTTAGTACGCGTGTCGGGCATGACCAGGCGTATATCAGGTGCAAGTAGTAAGGTGCGCTTCTCAACCGTTTCCGAGAAATTAATTAATTGCAATTGAATCGGTCATTTGGAAAAGGGCACATGTCCACAAAAGTAAATTTTACAGGAGAGACAAAAAAGTGAATTAATGGTGAATGAGTGGAACTACCAAAGCTGCATTTTGGCAATGCATATAACATGTAAAGGGCCTTTTATACCCATAATATGGATTTCAGAATCCATCCTTAACGGACAAAAATTCAAATTTTGTTTCCTGGAGAAGTGCCCTTTTCCAAGGGAATGGAATATTCTTAGAATTTGAACACACATTTTTCATCCTTTTCTCTTTAGATTTGTTTTAAATTACATTTTATAATTACAATGTCTCTTTTTAATGAACCTGTAGCACTTAGAAATCGGAGAATTACAAAAATATTCCAAACAATGCACATAAATCGTTTTGATAAACAAAACCAGTATTATTGTTCATTACATCTTATAAGGCAATATATTATTCACTACATTTTATATTAGCTTTTTGAGAAATAACCTTATAGCCATTATAATGAATAGATTATTGTCACTGACTGTACATTAACAATAAAAGCTAGAACCTCAAATTGCTTCTATCTTTGGGGATCAGAATGCTTGTTCTCGCAGTGCTTCTTGCTAAGTAGTTGGCCAGATGTTTACAATGTCATGGTAGAAACTAATATGTTCATCACCGATATACTGTGCCAATTTTCTTATGTCGTTGACCTTCTTAATATTAATGGGAAGTTTTCCATTATAGGCTTGATAGTCGAGTAGTGTCGGTAAAGCGGGACGAAGCCCAGTCGGCTTGGCCAAAGCAAGTGTTTCTCACAGTTCTGGGAGGCTGGAGATCCACTTAGACACTGTTAGAACTCCGGGTGCTGCACAGTCATATTTAAATTCATTGTACCCAGAAATCTGGAAAGATATTTTGTCCTTTCTAGGTATGTTTTTTCCAAAAGAAGCAGTTGATAACACTGATCTTTTATAATGTGTAGGCCACCATCTTTTGAAATTGATAATATCTGAAGTGCCCACACGTTTCACAGAAAATTGATTGGTACTTGACGATTGCACAATCATGCTAATGTACTGTTCTGGGGTGTAAATTCTATCTACCTTACGTAGCTTACGTTTTACTACTGCAAAATTTCTATCACAGTCATTGAAGGAATGTCCTCTAATGGGAAAGTAATGATATATTTGTTTAAATCGTCCATTTGATGCAAAAACGTACCACTGTGTTATTCTTATCCATCCGGGAAATATGAAGCTCAGTAACAGTTTCAGCAACACATTCATTGACGTAGTCATTAAGAAATGTGCATAATTCGTTTGGCCCTTTAAGTGCCTCACCTTCATGATATTAATAAAACCTGGCTTTGTTTGTTTTTAAATTGTGAATGCAATATACGAATACCCATAGTTGCCTGTAATAGAAAACCTCCTGCACGGGAATATGAGGTAAGGGAAGGTTTTGCATGTAATCTATTACGATTCCTGCTACATGATCATTCTGCAGCGACTGAGCTTTTATTTCCTTGATTTTGTTGTAGTACTTGCTGGCTCGTCGTTTATGTACTATATATTCAGCTGTGGCAACGCATTTTGCAGTATCATTTAAATGTGCACTGCGCATTTTCTGTTTATATTCCTCATCTATCTGCGGCCTACCGAAAGGTAATGCGTAATTCTCCTTGAAGTATTTTAAGAAGAACTTATATTTCACTGTTCCTTTCATGTTCGGAAACTTATTAACATACATGTCATACATTGCTCTCACATTCAGGTTAGCAGGCAGGAACTTTTTTTGTAGTATTGTTGGAATAATGCACCCCTTTTACATCAAATGATTCTATGAACTGGCTAATACTCATACAAGTTTCTCCAGTAATTACGTTGTGTCGAGACCCTATAGATGTCCCTCGTTTGTCTTTTGGCGACTCATTAGCAGCCAGTAACAAGCATAAACGTCGAGTTTTCCTAGAACTTACACCATGTAAACTGATGAAAGCTTGTTTGCATACTGGTACTCGTCGACTGTTCAGGCAAATATAATATGTGAAACTGTGTATTTTAAGTTTTGAAACAGAGGCCTCTGGATTCTTCCGTTCTCTTGAAATCTCCTTAAACTCGATAAGACTTAGTAAATATGTGTCCTGTGCATCCTTAGTGTCAAAGTTATTAACATAGCTCAATATAGTCATTTTATCTTCTTTCGTCAATCCGTTAAAACACCCTCTGGGACATCTAAAATGCAAAGGAAAATATTTTGTATAACCTAAATATAATGTGTGTCGTTCCTATAATAATAATAATAATAATAATAATAATAATAATATGGACATACCTGCAGCTTGATCCAGTTTTCCTAGCGTCAATAGATTTACCAAAGTGGTTAATATGGGACAATCCTTTAATCTTAGCTGTTTTAATTAGAAATGGCTGATAATTCGTGCGGTTAACTACTCCTTCTTCTCTTGCATACTGTAGCACTATCAGAATCTATACTGTCACTACAATCACTTGAACATGCCATGTTTACAACTACAACATACAAGCAACACCTCGGAAACAGCTGGAAGGCGGCAGATGTTCCTACTGGCGGGAACTAACACAGCGCGCTGCCAGCACTCGCTGCGATCCATTGGAAAAGGACATGCTGTGGGATATGTGACCTTCTCGAATGGAATGACAAAATTATCAGGTCCCGTTCTCCATACGTACAAGTCTTAGAAATGTCTTTTTCGCATGGATCAATGCGTCTACATCTAAACTACAGGAATATGAGAAAACATGCATTTGGAAAAAGTGGACATGTGCCATTTTCCAAATGACCGATTCAATTGCAGTGCTGTTTCTATGTGCATTGTACGCTAGCAAGAAGTCAACGAGTGCGTGGTGCAGCGGTAAGAGCCCTGCTTCGTAAGCGTAGGATCGCTGGGTCGAATCCCACCGGTGAGCTTTTGCAGTGTGTTGGGTTTTTGTTGTTGTTGTAAACATTGGCAATTCGTAGAAATGTAGGTGTCGTGAACATTGCAGTCAATTGTAATAACGTGCTATGCGAGCGGGAAAAGGGATTCTGAAATCATCGTATGGGGGTCAACGTTTGTCGCATTACATAATGTAGTCTACAGTATTGGCATTGCAAATACATTGGTACTATGCACGGTCAGGTGTATTATAGTACATGTATCGGTATACGTTTATACATCGAAGGCCCAGGCTGTTCCGTTCATTGCACGTCTGTGAACCATCAGACCACCCCGTACCCCGCAAGAAATGATTCATGCTATGCGTATTGGTTGGAAATTGCCAATGGTTACAAAAGAAGAAAAAAAACACAAACTGCAACGGCTCACCGGTGGAATTCGATCCAGCGATCCCGCGCTTACGAAGCAGGGCTCTTACCGCTGCACCACGCGCTCGTTGGATTCTTGCTAGCGTTCAACGCACATAGACGCCGCACTGCATTTGCAATTAATCCATTTCTCGGAAACGGCTGAGAAGCGCACCTAACTACTTGCATCTGGTATACGCCTGGTCATGTCCTACACGTGTACTAAAGATGTTTCGAATAGTTGACTCATGCATCGTATTCTCCCTTGTAAGCTAGTGAATATGTTGTTTCTACAGTGCTAGTCTGACCTGGTGGCCCCCAGCACCGCATAGTTCTGCAAGTTACTCCCACTTGATGTGTTCTGTCACAGTAGCTGCAACATGTGACACGGTATCATATAATGTGTGTTCCGAGCATACCCATAAAGTGTTGTATACTGCAATTAATACCTGATGGCGCTAAACCTCAGCTGCGCACACAGTGAATCTCGTATGCAGGTGAGTCCTTGTGCGTCATCGTGATTGATAAAAGAGGAACGTTTGCGTCAGCGTCAGTGACAAAATATCACTCTCTAAACTTGGTTTGGATACAGCTGGTAACAGAAGGTTTTGTTTCGCTCCAAGTAGTACAGCAGCTATGCCCCCACCACTATCTTCCTTTTTATACCTTCCCCTCCAAGCCCTCAAGTCCGTGCAGGTCTGTGCCATCAGGTATCAATTGCTCTCTACTACGGAAGCGCGAAGATTGGTTCTATCTGCATTCGCTGACCCATGAAGGCGCAACCAGGTGGCCAGTTTATTAGGCTGAAGTTTTGGCAACTTGATAGTATGCACTTGCATAGAAAACTTTTGAAATTTCACCCTCTTCCCCCTTCTAGTTGTATACCCCTCTTAAGATATGGGCCACCAAATCAAACTACCGGTACCAATGAACTACCGTAAGAGATCTCATATTTCATTTTCTTTCAGGTTCTGGAGCCCCTGCTGCTGGCAAAGAAATGGAAAGGTATACGAGTATCAAGTTGCAATCGAGAAGAACAAGTGCCTTAACACAATATGCAATCCATACGTACCGACCTCCAATACGTCTTCCATTTGTCTAAAGAATGACACTGAAATTATATTTCAAAATTGTGTGCGTGTTCTATATTTGTGTACATACATTTGATGGAAAGGATTATTAGGAAGAACATTATACTCGGAAACGAGTTACAGCCAACACTGAAATTTGTGCAACAAAATAACATGCAATGTGAACTAACTTACCAGTATGTTTGAGAAAGTGATGTTATAAAACAGATGTGCCTGAATGTACTGTACACTGTTATTGGGATATTTCCTTTATTTATAGTGCGAATTATCCTTGACCTGTGGTGTATTCTTTGGAATACACGACTAGTCAGAGTTAGCTTCTGCTGCTCTTTGCTCTCCTTTTCATTAGTTTCATTTATTTAATTTTCCTTCTTGCAGACACCAACAGCGACCCTCTGTATTCCATTTGTTCTCCAAACATGTGCTTAAGTTGTTTATAAGTTTGTTCCAGATGTGTATCTTCTATGAAATTTACCTAGCGGCATCTCGCGGCAACCCGCCGAAGTTCTTCGGACATATCGAGCTCAAGAGGATTTACATACCACTCCAACAGGCTTCGCCGCTCTCTTCAGCTATCATCTCCTTGAAGACACTACTCCATGAAGATAATTTCAATGTATCGAAGTTCGAAATCTTGAATCTTAGTATTTTTAATGTTTCCCACTCTGCTATATGTTCCCTTGTTTTCTTCCCATTCCCCCTCGCTTACCTAGCTCCCTCGTGGGCTTCTTCGCTCGTTCTCACTTCTCGTCCGAACTTTTAAGTGAACAGTTCAGTCTCCTGTCAGAGGCTCTCTTCCTCTTCAAATGAAGAAACTTTAAATTCGACGCCATGTCTGATTTCTGCTTATAACGGTCGAAGGAGGATTTAATCTTCAAACCACCATGGAAAGCTAAGTACAAATATTAAACGATTTTAACAATTTTGGAGGATTTTTAATTAACATTTGGAATGCTTTTACTAAAAGTTATAGGCAGTGCTGGACTTGCACAAAATTGTGAAACATCTGCCCCTCGTGGGAACCGATTTTCTTAGCCAACAAGGCTTTCTACTAGTCATGAAATGTAGCATTTTCTATACCAAGTAAGGGAATACTTTCCTGCAACGAGGGATTCATGTCAACTTAACCGTTGTCTAGAACTTAACTTGTTTCCGACGAGGGATTATTACCGCTCCATTTAACTGTCACTACAGTTCTGGAATTTTCCATTCCAAATAAACTCCAAACCGCAAAGAACTATGCTCAATAGTGTCAAATTGTTAAAAACCTCAAGTTAACTGGTACTATTTTTTGCAACTTAAAACTTGTACAACGCATGAAACATGTTAAAACTCAACCAAGTGCATCTACATAAACCGCAATAACCTTTCTCTTGTTCCACGAACTTTCAGTGCTTCAGTGAATATTTACAAACTATCAACAGACTTTCGTGCTACAAAAACAGTGCCCGTTCAACTATCTACCGCGCCGCGTACGATTGAGAGCAATAAAAATTGGCCAGAACTATAAATCCCTATCTCCTTTTACCCAAATACCTTTTACTAACAAATTTAGGTTAATTTAATTATCTGGTTCTATTTCAATGAGGCCTCGCTTAACATTAAGCACCCTCCCAACTTTGCTTTATGTCAAACTTATTCATTCTGTTTAAATAATAGAGGTTCTAGAAACCTCTTATTAATCTCTTTCTTCTTATCCTGCGCGCTCAGGAATTTATATAACTGTGGCTAAATCCACGTTTTAATAAGCATTTTTGTCCTGCCGCAATCAGTAAGTTCTAATTTTCCAATTGTTAAATGTATAATCCAGGCTTCACAAAAGGTGACCTGCCCAATTTGAATGTATCACTTATTCAATTATGCGTAAATAGCAGTAGTTATAGAAACTATTTATTAATCTTCTTTATCCTGCTGGTCCAGGAATTGGTAATCTTCTAACTGTTAAACTTTTCTACCTGTTTTTTTATCCAGGCCTCGTTAATACGACCTGGCCCATTTGAATGTAATATTTATTGACTTCTGTTCAAATAATAGCGGTCACCTCCGCTTGTAATTTCTTCTTTTTTCCTGCTACGATCAGGAATTTAATCTATTTGTTTATAGCCTTTTCGTTTGCCACAAGGGCATTCAAATAGTGCTTGTATCCTACCTAACTAATTTAACAAAATGTTATACTAAATTACAAATCTTTTACAACTAACCTAACAGGTCTAAAACCTTTTCATTATACGCTTGTTAAATAACTCTTGCAAGGGTTTTTATACAAATAGGGGTCATAGACTTCCAAATTGTTAAACGAAAATTTCTTTCTTTAGCTTAAAACATCTAAAGAATTGTTAATTGTTATAAATTCTATAATTTTTTAAATATATTCATTACTATTTGTTTTCCACTTCTATTTCTAGAATAAATGTTAGGCAGGACCTTCTCTTCCCTGATTCTTTCCCAAAAATTACCTCCTATTCACAGAAAAAAAAGCAATCTCTGAATTAATAAAAAAAACTATCACTTGTTGCGTTCAATACAAAACTTCCAATAACAACATTTATAAAGTTTCTCATAGCTATTTTAGCTGATTCTAGTAAATCATTGAGGCAAGTACAGCTCGCTCCGCCAGCTTCCTACTTGTAGAGATTTTCTCTCTGACTTGTGTTTTACTGCTAAAAAAATTGGTTTTGTTTAAGTTAGGTCTGAGGATTTTTCCTCTGTTCTAAACTTTTAGTCGGCATTCTGCTGGGTATGAATTTAGCCTGCTTTGGATGCAACAATTGGTACTCTTTAAAGATTCCACTAATAATAATAAAAATGTTGCTAAAAGCACTAGATTTGCTTTATCTCTTCCCGCTTTGGGGGCATTCGGCCGTTCTGTCGGAGATCCGACAGTGTCCAGTAATAAAAATATCACGAGAAATTCAAATCCTTCTAGCATTTCAGAATGCTTTCTAAAATCTCACCCTTTTGAAGAAAAAGTGCTTAGATCTTTTCCTTTTGGCATACCTTGCCTTGCTAGAGTATCGCCCTTCCCCATAGTACCCAAATACTTGCTCGGGAGGGAAAGAGCGAATAGCGATAGCCTGCAGAAAACCGTAGCTGACGCCGCTCTCTCCGTCAACGCTGTCCGAGCTCCCTCTTACTTTAGCTGCTTCACGGGCTTCGCCCAGGGTAATCCATCTTTGGATTATTATTTTCTTATTAACTTTTATTGGATTTTCTTCCTCTCTGCCTAAAATTGATTCCACTCCTAAAACCACCTCCTTTTTCTCTCTCATCATCTTCCCTTAGGTAGTGTTAGCATTCAGTAATAACCTACCAACCTGGTGTGTTGACCATGGGTAACATGAGTTGGCAATATGGACTAATTTCAAATAAATGTTTTGTTCATTGTGATTTAAAAAATAGAGAATAAATGTGTGCATTTCATCTCTTGTTTGTTTTCTTACCCATTCTCCTTTGCATTGCAATGAAATTTGTGGTTTAGGGTGACAGGGGAGGGGTGTGGGGGCAGCTGGTATGATAGGCGAAAAGTGAAGTTATGGTAATATAGTAGGCCTATGTGCATTTGGACAGTTTTCTTATATTCATCTAACATCCCAACAATTCTGTAGAGTAGGAGAGCAATGCTTAATTAGCCTAAAGGTGAATTAAGCTCTAGAACGGCATAGTTCTGTCCTTCGTGACAAATCTATTGCCAACGTTGATATATGAACCCGCGCAACGAATAAGGGACTCCGCGCCACCTTGGTCTGTTTTGAGAATATGATGGAAATAGGTACCTGGTCGCATGTAGCATGAAATGACGTGTCAAACGTGCGCACAAGTGCCTTCTATGGGTAGATATTTGCAATTGAAATGCCACGTGCGTGGAAGAAGGACTCTGGAGTTCCAAGATGGAGGGCGTCAGGAAGTTGGAAATCTCTCCGTCAGCTACCGAACGTGACATTATCAGACGTAGACGTAAACGGAACATGCAAAAGTGGAAGGATTTCAATAGAAAGATGTTGAAAGATGCTGGAGAAGCATATGAAAATAGTCAGGGACGTAAAATTCCAGCAAAAATACAACCAAACGAGGTGGGTAGAGAAAGAACCTCCGTGATTTCACCTGGGTGTCTGCATGCCAGAATTTGCTGTTAATCGGTCTCAATTTAGTAATGAGACATTTGAATATCATCATCATCATCATCATTGGTTTGCAGTCCTAAGACTGGTCAGTTGCCATAAAAACATGTCCAGATCGTCCTGTCATTTGCCGCTTCCTTCATTGAATTATAATTCTGTGCTTGGGTGTCGTTTAGCATTTGTTTAAGGAAGGTATTTCTAGGTCTTCCTCGTGGATCTTTTCCCTCAATCAACCCTTCTGCCACAGTTCTCATTAAATTGGAGTGGCGCATTGTGTGACCCCCACCATGCGAGACGACGATTACGGATTGTGCGTAGGATTGATCTCCGTTGGTTCACGGTGTCGAGAACCCTTTTGTTCGATAACCTGTCTCTCCACGTCACATTTATCATCTTACGATATTAGGGGCCGATAACCTAGATGTTAGGCCCCTTAAAACAACAATTATCATCATCATCATCATCTTACGATAGCACCACATCTCAAAGGCTTCAAGACGGTTCTTTTCATTTTTATTTAGTGTCCACGTTTCACAGGCATACAACGCAATTGTCCATACAAAAGCATGTAGCATTCTCATTCGGAGGGAAAGCTTAAGCCGACTGGTACACAGTAATCTCCTCTTTTGCATAAATTTGAATATAACACTGTTGATAATGTAGAGATTAAGTTGTTTTATTCAGGAACTGGGGGCATCGTTACTTGAGTGTGTGAGCTGTCTTATAACCTGCTTTATTGTGGTGATTGCTAGGGTGTGTACGTGTTTGCGGGACTAGAATTTGTAGGAATGTGAAATTGGCATGTTAGGTAGGCTATCATCCCGATATTTCTTTGGAGTAGAAATGGGAAACTACGGGAAACCATTTCTAGGATAGGCAAGGGAGGTACCGGGAATCTACTCCTCGGTTATCCTCACAATATTAAAAGTACTTTGTTCCAACACTCATACCAGGATTTAAATTCTCCATAACAAAACCGGGGATTGAACCCGAGCCGTCTAAAAACGGGCAGTTTTAGGAGGACCAGGTAGAAAAGAATGTTTCAATGCGCAAGCGCACCAAAGTAGGGGAGAGTGTTTCCAGCTCCCTTGTCTCTCCACTGCTAGTCTTTCTTCTGCGCATGTTCGTCAGGTAGGGGAAGTGTCTCTCTCTCTCTTTCTCGCTCTTACTGGCTTCTTTGTCGTTTGACCTTGTGCTTGTGCAAGGTGGAGTCGTAGTGCCAAGTGGGGGAAGCTCTACAGGAGCAACTTACGGTGAGTCCCGCCCTCAACATCCTTTTCTACCTGGTCATCCTATACTACACTTACCCCTAAACCACTCACAGCTACTGTAGAGATTAAGTGGCTCGTAATGTCTTACCATGATATTCGATGTCCTCTTTGCCATAAGGATGAAGTCGGAAAAACTAAACTTTTCAGGGGGAAGACACCATAGTACAACCTTGTCCCCTGAAGTCCTAATTTATATAAATTTAGTGTAACATCCTGAGTTCTGTGAGGCCTGCACCGTAGGTTCCAGGTTGGATCCCCAGCTCTACCATGGAGGATCTTTAAGAGCCGGCCGGAGTTGGGACGGCTGGCCGCCAGCCCAGCTCTTGTTGTAACATGGATCAAAAGTTTGTGAAACGATTTATAAAGAAACGGGAGAAGGTAAAATGATTTTGTTTCTACAGCGCGTTGTAGTATTTTATACACTTTTCATCAGTGCAAAAGCATATCGAACAGGAATACAAAGATAGTTATAAAAAGTGTAGTTAAAATCACAATTCTCCATATAAAATAGAGTTCTGAACTGCGATTTTCCTAAACTCTTCTGTGACTTCAGATGATGTTGGAAACTGAAACAAACTCCACTGCAAGACAGCTTATAGTTTTCCCTAGATCGCTACTGAATCATATTTTAAAATTAAGAACTCTGTATATGTTAAATCGTGATTTTAGAAAATGTTTGCATATTGAGTTGCTAATGCTAGCCCGTGCTAGCCCGTGCTAGCCAGTGTCGAGGTGCTGGTAGTTCAGGCAGTTACCGTCAGATACCGCATCGTCGCAAAGTCATGTCCTTGAAACAGGGTGAAGGAAGACAGCCGGCTTCTGAGAGATGGTAATCTCATGCCAGGAAGTGATGAAATCAGCTCATGTCCAGGTGCTGTCAGTCGCTTTATTACAATCGGCAGTAGACACGGTGAAGGAGATTTGGGTCATGGTGGTCATGTAGCCGCGTGCTCTTGGGTGTGTGTATAATGTGTCTAATAACCTGTGTTATTGTGATGGTTGTATTAGGCTGTGTATTTGTATTTGGGACGGGTATTGTATATGCAGCGGACGTGGCCTTAAGTTAGATACCATCCCAGCATTTGCCTGAAGCATAAGTGAGGAAACAACTTCCAGGATGGCTGAAGTAAGAGTAACCCTTCTCTTCCCATTTCTGCCTCACACGCCTCAGTGTATCCCGTTCCAGCCCCAAGCTCCCAAACCTGGACCTCTGGGTTGACAGCTAAGTAGGCTAGCCACTACGCCACGAGGTGGATTGTAAATAAAATGTTGCTTTGTCAGCCAAAATATGATGTAGCGACTACTGGCCTTTTGAAGTTACAGTAATTATTATATGAGTAGCAAGCAATCACTAGTTAGTAACCATCACTAAAGTGGGCCTGAATTTCATTAAACTAATTTGTTTATTTATTTATAATTATTTATTTGTTTATTTATAGTTATTCTAACAGGTTACAACCTAATTACGAGAAATAACAATATGAATTACTCTTAATATTTTTAATATTTTTCTTACACTAATATAAAATGATACTTATAATACGTATGACTAAATATTATTCTAGTAAGTATCGTAAGTATCGTATTTGAAATTATGTTAAAAATCACTGATAAGGAGTGTATGATATTAAGTGATTTCTCTACAATACAAATGAACAAATGTGCTGTCTGATATATGGAAATGTGTGATTTTTTTTTTTTTTTTTTTTTTTTTGTAGATATTGAATGTGTTCGATACAGGCGAATATTTATGTTACTCTGTATTGGTTCTTGGACAGTGGGATATTATACGTTTCGGTCTTTTTGACCGCGAAGGAACATATAGTTCAAATTCAGATGACAAATAAGGTCTATCAAAGATGTTATCAAATTATTTAAATGTAATAACCTGCCTAGTTTTCTCTAAAGTCTTTAAAGAAAAAGTTCCAGTAAGAAATTATGCTTAGCATTTTTAAAGGAAATGTGTAGTTTATGTTATCGTCAATCTCGCGATCAATAGCCACGGGACCTCCTTTTTACGTGGAATCCGAACCACTGGACATGACGTTTCACTTTGAAAATCTCACATGCATTGACCGGAAACCGAACCCGGTCCGCTGTGGTGAGAGGCCAACAGCTTGACCACACAACTGGGCCACCACATTCCCGCTTAGCATATTTAGGATATACATTTGTACTTTTGTATTCCAAGAATATAGGGAATTTTTTTTTATCGATTCAACTCTATAGTTAGCATTCGCACATCTTGGGTTCCAAACTATTGAGCCAAATTCAAGTCTACTTCATACGAATGCATTATACAGTACAATCTTTAACAATTTAGGTTCCTAAAATAAAATGTGCATCTTCTTACATATCCCAGCATTTTGAATATATCTCAAAAATTCGATCAATACGGTGAGAAAAGGATAACTTTTTTAAAATCATAGTATAGCCTACCATAAACCTAGATGACTTGAGATGGGAACTACATAGGAAATGGTGGTGTTTTTTTAAATCAAAGTTTCGTGTAAATGCAATCGGATGACACTTATAAATCGAAACAATTTGTTTTGTTCCAATTTATTTCTTCTTCATCTTTTGGAGCAGCATACAATCCCATAACGAATAAATGTATTTAAACGATTACACGTCATTTGCAAATAATAATAATAATGATATATTGGCATCCCGGAGATGGTTAATTAAGATAAAGATTACAGAGGCACAAGATTCGATCCCAGGGGAACACCAGAGGCCGAATGGAGCTTTTCTCTATGATACAAAGTGTTGCCTCTTACATACCGTAAGTATGATCCGTAATAGGACATTTTCGTAAGTCATGGTTAACTCTACCAATAATCTGTATATATTACATCGACTCGTTATCCTTTAATCTAAACCAGATGACTCTTGATTCGTGAAAATTGGTTATTGTTGTTGATCATACTGGAAGACGCTAAACCGACTGAGAACTGGTGTGAGTCGGTGCAAAAGCAATTTAATGAAGTGGGGATACCGTGCTGAAGAACTTTGTAGATGTGGTGAAAGACAAGACCCTGAGCACCTTCTGAATTGCAGCATGTTATCAAGACCATGTACTATGCAGGACTTGATAGAAGCCAATGACTGTGCCATTCTAACAGTTGAACACTGGAGTAATGAGATTTAGTGTAATTTATATGTATATATGTATGTGTTTTGGACTCGGATAAATAAATAAATCGAGGGATGAATCCGTGTTATGAATCGTGAATAAAATGGCATGTATGCCTGAATAATACATTATGTGTTCATGAAGTGTTTGCTCGTAATGTTTGTTTGGGCAAACATAGTAGCTACCGGCACTGTTCGGTAATTAAGAATTAGTGAGATCTTACCCGACTTGTGAATATGACTGACTTTAGTAAGTTTCCATTTCTCTGGAAATATCAAAGACTTGATCGATAAATTAAATTTAATGCCAAGAGGATAAGCTATTTTTTTCCCGGATCGTTTTTTTAATCAAATATGGAAGAATAACGTCAGGATCTGCTCCCCTCTTGTGTTCCATATATTCATCGTAAGTATCGGAGTGAGAATGTCACTACGGTTACCTCATAATAATTAAGATGTCAATTTCGAGGTGACTTTCTAGGTTATCATGCGTTAAAATGTCATAGTTGGATCCATTTTGGCAATATACTGATGAGTAAGGCTAGGATTTTAATGCAATATCTATCATCATCATAGCAAACACTCGTATCGAGTAGATTGGCCTTTCAATCCGGAATGTCTCTCATTGGTGAGTTCGGAGGTGACTATACAGCCCAATGCGGGAGGCACACAATTTGCCGCAGTGATGACAGATTGTTCCACGTGGGGCATCTGCGTTCTTTCCATTTCTTCTATGTAATATTACATTAAAAAATTTGAAATATGTAATATTGATTTAATTTTTATATAAATCATATACATTACACATGATATTGCTTGTAGATTCTTCATTTTATTCATTATATTTTTTGCAAAATAAAGGGTGGTACACTAATTAATTAATTAATTAATTAATTAAATAATTAATTAATTAAGCATGTTCATATTATTCAAATTTAAATAAATTCCATGATTTTGTATTCGTACGGAAGAGTACCAAGAGAAAAGAAACTGAGGATTCTGAAGTACAGTATTATGGTATCCAGGGAAGGCTGCTACAGGCAATCAAAAGTACCGTATTTGTGTTTATAATGAAGCTGCGGTAAGAGTTGATGCTAGGATGAGTTCCTGGTCTAAGTTGTTACAGGAATAGGCTGAAATCTTTCACCACTAATACTGATTATTTATATAGGCTATAATATTGTCTGTAGTAGCTTTTCTGTCGGTCAACACGACTGTGCCCAATGAATGGGCGGGGTACAAGGTATAAATATGTAAATACACTCCTGGAAAAAGTTACATGCATTAGTTAATTATCACAATTGCCCCATATAATTGCACCATATTTGTTCATGAATAGTGATGTGATAATCGTGGGAAACGGATCTTAGTTTTCTTTACCTTGAGCAACTGAATTTGTAGTTTCTGGACATTTATTGGTTGTTGATGAGGAAAAGGCAATGCGAAAGGAAGAGCTGAAGCAACTCAGTCCTGATAATAATATGCTATAGCTTATCGTTGAAGTTAATCCTGTGTGATAAGAAATTTAATTTCAAAAAAGGTATTCTACATTTTTTAAATATCTCCTTTGTTAAGAATAAAAGAAAAAATAACTTGTCATGGTTACTTACAAAAACACGTAAATATAATTCTAGGAAATAAACAGGAGTTTTTCACCATACTACTAAGTTACACTATACTAGGGAGTAGGCTTCCTTACGTATCTTTTCGATTTTATCGTAAACACGATGAGTTATATTTTGAAATATTCAAACAAAAGTGTTGAAAATTTACTTTTCAACTCTTTTCAGGAATTAGCTTAGTCTGAACGATTCTTTATCACAATTAAGGTTATTATGAAGATAAAACAAAAGTTTGGTGCTTTTCAGTCGGTCAACACGAATGTACCCAAAAGAGTAGTAATTTTTTCAGGATTAGGGTATAACCCAACTCTTTTGGGTACATTCGTGTTGACCGACCGAAAAGCACCAAACTTTTGTTTACTAAGGGAACACTGGAACATGGCTTCAAACACCATAACGTCAGTATGAAGATGTTTATGAAAGTAAATGATTGAATATACACAATCTAATGGAGCATGAGCAACAACAACGACGGCGTGAAACCTTATTGTGGTTCGGTTTCGAATTTAGCAACATAGCCAGTTTAATGTAAGGAAGGTCTGTAAGGAAATGGTAGAGCTTGAAGAATAACATTTTAATTTCTTTCTGCGTTATCACATTATGAATAACATACTGTTTTAAAGACCATCTCGTGCTGTAGCGTTCTTGTGTGTCACCCCCGGATGCAAGGTGTTAGTGAGTGGTGATGGGTCCTGGGTCTAGAGAATCCTGCACTCCCTCACCTCTATTGCCAAATTATGTAATATTAATTTATAATCCTCCTGAATTTGCAGAAACTGATAACAATTTTAGAAATATTATTATTATTAATAATAATAATATTAGTAATAGAAGCCGCCGGTGGTATAGGGTTGAACAGGCGCTCCTCCCCATCCCCCCACATGCAAGCTTCGAAAATATTTTAATTATTATTATTAATAATAATAGTAATAAGACGGCCGAGGTGGGATTCAAACCCACGCTCTCTCGATACCAGCGTGGCACGAGGTAGTGCGTTAGTGTGTATATTTGTGATTCAGATGAGGATTGTGAAGGAGTCGGCTGCATTTGCCTGGAGTAGAAGTGATAATAATAATAGTAATAATAATAATGTTATTGCTTTACGTCCCTTTAAACATCTGCGGCTTTAGGAGACGCCAGGGTGTTGGAAGTTTGCCCCAAAGGGGATCTTTAACCTGCCAGTAAATTCTCTGACACGGCTCCCTCGCATTTGAGCACCCTCAAATGCCAGCTGGCTGCGCCAGGATTCGATCCTGCAATCTTGGGCACAGCAAGCAAGAACGTTACCCCTGAGCCACGCAGCCAGAGTAGAAGTGAGAAACCACGGAAAACCACTTCCAAGATGGCTGAGATGGGAATCGAAACCACATCTTTTCAGTTTTGCCTCACGGGGCATTCCAGCCCTCAGACAAGAATGAATCGAATTTCTTATCGGCGCCGGGAATCGAACCCGAACCTCTGGGGCGACAGCCAAGAATACTAGCCGCTACATCACGAGGAAGGCCAAGGCTATTTCAGTCACTTGTGAATTCCGTAATCCGTAGTTTAACTATTAGCTTATCTATAGCAAAATATTTCGGCCATTCAATTGGAAGTAGCCTATACAGACTATCACTTGGAACTTTCTGGTCGCGATATTCTTGAAGCGCATTGCCACGAGATTGCATTTCCCCAGTGTTTGAACCCCGGAGCAGTTTGAACTTTCTCGCACGCGCGACCTTGAACCACCCTCACAGTAGGGGGTAATCCGTGCTGATACCTATGTACGGGCCATGTAACTACTAGTGGACAGCGACTACAACGAAACTAGTGGCAACGTTTTGAAATGAAAGGTGAAATAAGATTTGACTCCGGCCGGTGCTGGTATGAGAGTTGGAGCGAAGGAACGCACGTAGCTAAGGGGTGTTAAAAGGTGCTAGTGCACACGCATCCATCACCTCCTCACCTTTCAGGGAAGGATAATCAAGAGAATATTTTAAAATGTTCGAAACACATGTTCTTGTAGTGATCCAAGTCTGTGTTTCCAGCCCAGTACCGTTCTGTGTGTAGACGTGTGAATGAGACCCTCCGAAAGATGTACTTTCCACATTATTCGGTGTTGTCATCATTTCGATTATCGCCACGCATTCTTCATTGCAGAACAACTTATAAGGACGACGTCATTTGAATGTGATATCCCATTGACATTCCGCCTAGCTCGCTATCTGATGTACGAATGGCTCACTGTTTCCGAATTAACTTTGCCAATCTTCACTCTTCCTAAATCATGTCAGAATAATATGACTGTGTTTCTTCCCGCCCAAAAGATAAAAACCACTATAAGATTGTTACAATAGGTCTGGAAAAGAAAGAGAACTACATTTTTAGTTGTTCCCCAAGAGTTACTTGAGCGTCCACTCCACACCCCTTGGTAGCATGCTGAGATTGTATGCCCAAGATCGCGGGTTCAAACCCGGCCGAAGTCATCGGATCTTTAAAGCGTTAAAAATCCCTCAGCATGGCTTCCTTCGGAGGGTAAGTAAGCCGGCGGCCCCATGTCATAGTTTTTTGGCATGTAAAAGAACCTTCCACTACAATTGTGTGAAGCTAAATTTCTAGGTTAGATTAGATTAACGCTCTATTAAGTTCCAACGTTCGACGCCAGGTTCCAGTTGCGTTGGTATCTAGTAGCCAAGTTCACAGCTAGGTGTCATTGACAGTAGCATTTGGTAGCGAAAGTAGGAACTACTAGAAATTTATCGTCTGCAGTCCTTACATGAATTACAGATAACACACACTAATACAGCCATTACAAATAATACTGGTTATCAGACAGATTCTACACACACCCAAAGATCACGAGGCTACATGACCGCAATGTCGCAAAGCCTCTAAATGAATCAACAACTTCAACAACGAAGGTCAGTGTGTATATTAATTTAGTTATTACCATCCATTCAGTGGAATAAGGATTCCAGTCACAAGAAATACATGCTGTGAACGAGTGGGCTCTGAAACAACAATACCTGTTACGGGGACCCTTCTTCCTACATTATAGACAAAAATATCTCTATATCTATTTTCAGTGATCACTGAAGCACCACACAAGTAAACTACAATGTTCATATGATAGTAGGGACCACTCGTATAAAATTTGGACGAAATTCCCGCAATAGCGCGCTTTCAAGCAACAAAAACGTACTTTAAACAAAACTACAAAAATGGCGTGGAGTCCCTTATTCGTTGCGCGGGTTCATATTTTATTAGCCTACTTTTCACATTCTGCAAAAATGAGGAAAAAGTAGACTTATGAGATCGGGCAAATGTGTGTGTGTCTGTCTGTCTGTCTGTCTGTCTGTCCTTCTGTCTGTCTGTCTGGCTGTGTGTGTGTGTCCCCCTATCAACTCCTAAACGGCTGCAGAAATCGAAACAAAATTTGGTAGGAGTAAAGATCTATACCTGAATATCTCACGGCCATATTTGAAAATGATGTCAGTGCTACCAACTGCTAAAAAATCGCAATTGAAATTTGAGCTCCATGTTGGATATCTTGGAAAGTATGAATGGGAGCTATTTCAAAATTGGCACACGTACAGATCATAATATTTCAGTTTAATTTCCAGGAGGCCAAACATGGCAGTGTTGCCAAAATGATTATAAGCCTCCTGATAGGTCCAATTTTAATGCATATAACTTCTACACTATCAAGCGGAATTCAACCAAATTTCGTATGTTGTATGTGTACATAACCAGATATGACTGAGCGTATTCTTAAGACCTACCAGGGCTGCCAACTGTTAATAAATGCTCCTAATTTATTTTATCCAAATACCAATATATCAGAAAGTATGCAAGCCGACAGCTTTAAATTATGCACACGTATAGTACCTGACATTCTATATTAATTTGGAGTAACTTATATACGTCAGTGCTACCAACATGATTCTATGCCTGCTGACAGGTCCAACTTTAAATACATGTAACTTCCATACTATCATTTGGATTTCAACCAAATTTCATATGTGCTATGTGTACCATAACAGATATGACTATGCGTATTCTAAGGAGCAACCAGGGCTGCCAACTGTTAATATGTGCTGTCCCTATTTTTGTTACCCTAATATCAATATATCAGAAAGTATGCAAGCCAATAGCTCTAAACTTTGCACACGTATAGTACCTGGCATTCTAGACGAATTTGGAGTAACTAATATACGTCAGTGCTGCCAACATGATTCTAAGCCTGCTGATAGGTCCAATTTTAAAATGCATGTAACTTCTATACTAACTAATGGATTTCATTCAAAATTGGCACAACAATAGATCATATTATTTCAGATTATTTCTGACCAATACATGCATGACATTGTTGCCAACATGATTTTACGCGCGCTGTTAGATCCAATGTTTAACTGCATGTAACGTCCATGGTATCCAGTGGACTTCAACCAAATTTTGTATTTAGTACCGTAAGAGACGGAACTAAGAATATATTCAGTCATCAGGGCTGCCAACTGTACTGCTCTATTAGGATACATTATGCCAGGTATACAGTATTTCAAACTAATTGGAAATTTCGATATTAGCAACTTAATTTCGTCATTATTCTAGATAGGTTCATATTCTGTAGAATAATCATTGGCATGAAAAGTAGGCTGTATAGTTCTTCACGGAACTTCTTGTTTTTTATTTTTTATTTAGTCAATTTACCCTCTAGGTTGGTGGTTCCCACGGACTCAGTGAGGGAACGCACCACTACCGCCTCTATGGGCAGTGTCCTGGAGCTTGGAACATCTGGTCGGGATGGATACAACTGGGGAGGTGTGAACAGCACTTCGCCCAGACGGCCTCACCTGCAAAGTGAACAGGGGCCTCATGAGGGATGGGAAGGGATGGAAGATTGGGATGGATAGGCTAGGAAGAGGGAAGGAGGTGGCCGTGACCTGACAGTTGGTACCATCCCGGCATTTTCCCGAAGACGAAGTGGTAAACCACGGAAAACCACTTCGAGGATGGCTGCTGAGGTGGGAATCTAACCCCCTCTACTCATTTGGACCACCCGAGGCTGGGTAGACCCCGTTCCAGTCCTCATACCACTTTTCAAATTTCGTGGCAGAGCCGGGAATCGAACCCAGGACCTCCGGGGCGGCAGCTAACCATGCTGACCGCTACGCTACGAAGGCGACTGGGTTCATATATCAAAATGTATTATTTTCCTATCTGGACGTATATTTCTGCGCCTAGCGAAAGGCGCAGTATGTTTGTGTTATTTTCATCAATAATCAATAACTCATCGCAGATCATACTGTTCAATTACGTGTAATAAAGGCTACATTCCTATGGCTTTTTACTTTTTATGTTGCCAGACTTGCAGGAGCAGTACATAGCTTCATGCGGTGCTCTCTCTCGGAAATTCTATAACCAAAAGTGACGAATCTCTTATATTACATGATCCTTGCTCGTGCTTATGATTAGGGCTCGGATGTTTAAGACCTAAAATTAGCCCAAATATGCAAGCAAATATGACCTTAAAATGACGAAATATGACTCAAAAATGACCTGAAAATAACTGATTTAAATATTGCCGTTTTTTAGCCTACTTTCGATGTTTGCAAAAAATGAAAGTAGACTTATGAAATCTACACAGGGCCAAAAATGGTGTGTTTGTCTGTGTGTGTGACAGTGTGTGTACTCTGAATGTCTGTCCCTCCCTATCAATTCAAACACGGTGAAACCGAATTGAACGAAATTTGTTACAGAGGTAGCACTAACAAAGGGGCACCTCAGTGTCATGTTTTATATCGCCGCCATCTTTACCAAAACTGAATGGTGGCCACTCAAACGTTCAAACTGTAAAATAAAATAAAGACTAAACAAATCATCCGATCTCTACCAAATTTGGTAACAACATATCTTCATAGAGGACGCGTGTTGTGACCAAACTACAAGGTATGTTATTGGTTTTACGTCCCTTTTAACTACACTGGCTTTTAGAGACGCCGTACCATTTCAGGATGGCGGCTGTGTGAATTATTCAAACTTTATAATCCATATAATGGGACCCACCAGTTCCGATTATCGAACCGAGAATCGCTTTAACTGTTCTAAAGGAAGAGGCACGTTCGAAATTAAAAGTTTATATTGTAATACTATAGTGCAGAAGTGATTTTAAAAAGCTGAGCCATCTCAGTTACAAGGCAAGATGGCAGCTGATATCTTGTGCCTGATCTATATTTTACTAGTTTGAGTATTGCATGCAATATAGGCAACTGATACAAAATATATAAACTTTGTATGAAATGCTTTATATATAAATAATATACTCCACTTAAGAAATCGTTTAGTCTAAATCATTATTTGCTAACACGCATGTGACTCATTTGATATCGGACATTGTTCGTTGGCACGTTTGGCTGCGTGGTAAAGCATTGGCCTATCACTCGTATGGCTAAGAATTGGGATTTGTTGCTTGAATTTTTTTATATTTATTGTTTTGTAATGACTCAGACGTTTTAAAATTCAGCGTTATATTGTGCATATTACAATGGAAAATATATATTTAATTAAAACAAAATTCGCCAGCGGATTTGCACGAGACATCTAACAGCAAAAAAGTGAATTATCATGGCCAACTGGCTGCGAACTGCACGCCGGCCTACAGATTAACCACAGATTACAAAATTGTAATCAGTCTTCGATGCGACTAAAAAAGTTAATTTATCACAGACGTTACATCTACTACAAATGGACATTTACATGAGGGGTTCGAAGTGGCGTCCGTCATTTTCCAAGCAGAAGGCCACTCGTCGCATGAAGTTCTCTCTTGCGCTCGACAACATCTGAGGAGTAATTTCGGCAAAGGCGTCGGTAATGACGAGCTCCGTTTCTTCGGGTGTTTGTGGTGATTTTAAAAATACTCTCGACCTGGCGTAGCCCCAAATGAAGAAATCCAGGACGTTCAGATCAGGTGAACGTGGTGGGAATTCCATAAAGCCACAAATTCCTATCCACCGGCCAGGAGTCAAACGGTTTAAAACTTCTCTCGCCAGTCTGGAGAAGTGCGCTGGATGACCAACTTGTTGAAAAAGCATGTTGTTCAACTCCACCAATGTAAAATCATCCAAGATGTCCTGGAGTATGAAGTAAGATTAAACTGCCTGTTTTCGTCGTTCTATCATTTGACATTGTTACAGGTAAATAGTTCTGAAATAGGAATCGTTGAAACTTATTCTTAATTAAACTCTATTTTGTAACAAATCATTTCGAAATTCTATCTCGTTTTATGGTATTGGGTTAAAAAGCAATAAATTATGTTGTAAATAAAATACAACACAAAAATTCATTCTGTTGTAATAAACTATATTGTATATTTTTTTCATAGAAATGCTCTGCAAAAGCCATTAACAGAAGCGTAAAATAACAAGGTCTAAAACAGAAATCATTCAAACTTATTCTGAAGCCTGTGTAAATATATTTTGAAAAAGCAAAATACTTTGCAATGCTGCATACGAAGGCGGCAATCAGTGAAACGGAACTCAGCCCCGTCGCTAGCGCGCTGCGAGCAGATTTCAAGCCGATTGCGGGTGGGTAGGCAACCCATTTTACAGTTCCGTGTTGAATCGGAACACGCTGTACATAGCTTGTACCTTCTGTACAATACAGTCATCCCTCGTTATATGCGTTCTCGATTTACGCGTTTTCGCTATAACGCGATTTTAAAAATGTACATAATTATCTATCTATATATATAAAAATCAATGTTACGTGATAGTTTGTCTGTCTGTGGGTATGTCTCCTATGCGTTCATATACCACTCATCCGATTGCGCTGAAACTTGGGTGAAATGTTGAGTACACTCCAAGGATGGTTTCTGGCTTAGTAAATCAATTTTACAATAGGTAGCGCCGGAGTAGATTCAACAAATGAACGACGACGCGCGAAGCATTTCAACAAAGTCCCGTATGTGTTCATATACCATTCGTCCGATAGCGATAAAACTTGGGTGAGACGTTGTGTACAGTTATGTGAAGCTTTCTAACTTAGTAGATACATTTCACAGTAGATGGCGCACGAGTAGATTCAACAAATGAGTGACGACACGCAAAGCGTTAACAAAGTCCCGTATGCATTCATATACCATTCGTTCTATAGCGATAAAACTTGGGTGAAATGTTGTGTACACTCCATGGAAGGTTTCTGGCTTAGTAAATCCATTTTACAATTGATAGCGTGCGAGTAGATTCAACAAATGAGTGACGACGCCCGAAGCGTTTCAACCAAGTCCCGTATGCGTTCATATACAATTCATCCAATTGCGATGAAACTTGGGTGAGTTTTTTGTGCACACAGCAGGGAAGGTTTTTGACTTAGTGAATCCATTGTACAATAGGTAGCGCACGGGTATATTAAACAAATGTGTGACGGCGCTCAAATCGTGTAAATAAAATCCCTTATGTGTTCATATACCATTCATCTGAATGCGATGAAACTTGAGTAAATTATTGTGTCCATTGCAGGGAACGTTTCTAATTTAGTAAGTCCATTGTATAACAGGTAGCACACGAGTAGTTTCAATAAATGAGTGACGGCGCGCGAATCGTTTCAACAAAGTTCTATCTGCGTTCATATACAATTCCTCGGATTGTGATGAAACTAGGATGAGTTGTTGTGCACACTGCAGGTAAGGGGGTCTGAATTAGTAAATGCATTGTTTAAACAAAATCCCGTATGCGTGCATATGCCATTCATCCGATTGCGATGAAACATTGATGATTTGTTGTGTGTACGCCAAGGAAGGTTTTCGACTTAGTAAATACATTTTACAATAGGTAGCACACGAGTAGATGCAACAAATGAGTGACGACGCGCGAAGCGTTTCAACAAAGTTCCTTCTGCGTTCATATACAATTTATCCGATTGCGATGAAACTTTGGTGAGTTGTTGCGTACGCTCCCACAAATATTTCTAAATTAGTAAATCCATTTTACGATAGCTTAGAGGCAGTAAACGGAAATTGAAGAAAATATTGTGGATCCAAAAGCACCCCAAGAAACAAAATTACAATGTAACGTGATAGTTTGTGGGTATGTATGTCTCCTATGCGTTCATATACCATTCGTCCGATTGCGATGAAACTTGGGTGAGATGTTGAGTACACTCCAAGGAAGGTTTCTGACTTAGTAAATCCATTTTACAATAGGTAGCGCACGCGTAGATTCAACAAATGAGCGACGATGCGCGAAGCATTTCAACAAAGTCCCGTATGTGTTCATATACCATCCGTCCGATAGCGATGAAACTTGGGTGAGATGTTGTGTACACTTACGTGAAGGTTTCAAAATTAGTGAATACATTTCACAGTAGATAGCGCACAAGTAGATTCAACAAATGAGCGACGACACGCAATGCGTTTCAACAAAGTCCCGTATGCATTCATATACCATTCGTCCGATAGCTATGAAACTTGCGTAAAATGTTGTGTACACTGCAGGGAAATTTTCTGGCTTAGTACATCCACTTTACAATAGGCAGCGCACGAGTAGATTCAACAAATGAGCTACGACGCGCGAAGCATTTCAACAAAGTCACGTTTGCGTTCATATACCATTCGTCCGATAGCGATGAAACTAGGCTGAGATTTTGTGTGCACTCCAGGGAAGGTTTCTAGCTTAGTAAATCCCTTTAAAAATAGGTAGAGCACGAGTAGAATCAACAAATGAGCAACGGCGCGCGAAGCGTTTCAACAAAGTCCCATATAATTTCATATACCATTCATCCGATAGCGATGAAACTTGGGTGAGATGTTGTGTACACTCCAGGGAAGGTTTCTGGCTTAGTACATACATTTTACAATAGGTATCGCACCAGTAGATTCAACAAATGAGCGATGACACGCGAAGCGTTTCAACAAAGTCCCGTATAAAGTCATATACCAGTCGTCTGATAGTGATAAATGTTTGGTGAATTGTTGTGTACACTCCAGGAAAGGTTTCTGGCTAAGTAAATCCATTTTACAATACGAAACGCACGTTTATATTCAACAAATGAGTGACTACGCGCGAAGCGTTTCGACAACGTCCCGTATACGTTCACATACCATTCATCCGATTGCGATGAAACTTGGGTGAGATGTTGTGTACACTCCAGGGAAGGTTTCTGGCTGAGTACATCCATATTACAATATGTAGCGCAAGAGTAGAATCAACAAATGTGCGACGACACGCGAAGCGTTTCAACAAGGTCCCGTATAAAGTAATATACCTTTCTGCCGTTAGCGGAGAAACTTGGGTGAAATATGGTGGACACTCCAAGGAAGGTTTCTGGCTTAGTAAATACATTTCACAGTAGGTAGCACACGAGTAGATTCGACAAATGAACGACGACATGCGGAGCGTTTCAATACAGTCCCATATGTCTTCATATCCCATTAGTCCGATAGCGATGAAACTTGGGTGAGATGTTGTGGACACTGACGTGACGGTTTCTAACTTAGTAAATACATTTTACAGTAGGTAGCGCACGAGGAGATTCAAGAAATGAGTGCCGGAGCGCGAATCGTTTAAACAAAATCAGGTATGCGTTCATATACTATTCATCCGATTGCGATGAAACATTGATCAGTTATTGTGTACCCATCAGGAAAGGGGACTTAGTAAATCCATTTCACAATAATTAGCACAAGAGTAGATGCAACAAATGGGTGACGACGCGCGAAGCGTTTCAACAAAATCCCCTATTGCGTTCATATAACATTCTTCGATTGCGATGAAACCTTGATGAGTTATTGTGTACACGCCAGGGAAGGGCTTCGACTTAGTAATACATTTCTCAATAGGTAGCGCACGAGTAGATTCAACAAATGAGTGACAACGCACGAATCGTTTAAACAAAACCCCGTATACGTGCATATACAATTCATCCGATTGCGATGAATCATTGATGAGTTATTGTGTACACGCCAGGGAAGGGTTTCGACTTAGTAAATCCATTTCACAACAGGTAGCGTACGACTAGATTCAACAAATGAGTGACAGCGATGAAACTTTTGAAAGTTGTTGTGCACGCTTCCACGAATGGTTCTAAATTAGAAAATCCATTTTACGATAGCTTAGAGGCAGTTAACATGTTGTGTATCCAAAAGCACTTCAAGAAACAGAATTTCAACGCCAACACTTTCTTTGATTGGCATTGCAACGCATGCCGGGTACAGCTTGTATGTATATAAAAATCAATGTTACGTGATAGTTTGTCTGTGGGTATGTCTCCTATGCGTTCATATACCATTCATCCGATTGTGATGAAACTTGGGTGAGATGTTGAGTACACTCCAGGGAAGGTTTCTGGCTTCGTAAATCCATTTTGCAATAGGTAGCGCACGAGTAGATTCAACAAATGAGCCGCATAAGGTCATATACCATTCGTTCGATAGTGATAAAACTTTGGTGAATTGTTGTGTACAACCCAAGAAAGGTTTCTGGCTTAGTAAATCCATTTTTCAATAGGTAGCGCACGAGTAGATTCAACAAATGAGCGACCACGCGCGAAGCGTTTCAACAAAGTCCCGTGTAAGGTCATATACCATTCGTCCGATAGTGATAAAACGTTGGTGAATTGTTATGTACACTCCAGGAAATGTTTCTGGCTTAGTAAATTCATTTTACAATACGAAGCGCATGGTTAGATTCAACAAATGAGTGACGACGCACGAAGCGTTTCGACAACGTCCCGTATGCGTTCATATACCATTCATCCGTTTGCGATGAAACTTGGGTGAGATGTTGTATACACTCCAGGAAAGGTTTCTGGCTTAGTAAATCCTGTTTACAATAGGTAGCGCACGAGTAGAATTAACAAATGAGCGATGGCACGCGAGTTGTTTTAACAAAGTCCCGTATGCGTTCATATACCATTCAACCCATTGCGATAAAACTTTGGTGAATCGTTGAGAACACTCCAGGGAAGGTTTCATTCAGGCTTAGTAAATCCATTTTACAATATGTAGCGCACGAGTAGATTCAACAAATGAGTGACTGGGCGCGAATCGTTTAAACAAAATCCCGTATGCGTTCATATGCCTTTCATCCGATTGCGATGAAACATTGAGATGTGTACACGCCAGGAAATGTTTTCGTTTAGTAAATCCATTTCACAATAGGTAGCGCACGAGTAGATTCAACAAATGAGTGACAGCGCACGAATCGTTTAAACAAAATCCCGTATACGTTCATATGCCATTCATCCGATTGCGATGAAACTTTGGAAAGTTGTTTTGCACGCTCCTACTAATGTTTCTAAATTAGTAAATCCATTTTACGATAGCTTAGAGGCAGTTAACGGAAATTGAAAATCATATTGTGTATCCAAAAGCACTTCAAGAAACAGAAATTCAACGCCAACACTTTCTTTGATTGGCATTGCAACGCATGCCGGGTACAGCTTGTATAAAATAAAAAATATTTATGAGTTAGGTTGCGGATTCACAATCACCCTGTAGCACGATTTGGTGATCGAGTGTGCAGCGCTGCAAAGTGGTGTGCGGCGTGTTGTCAGTCTCGAGGAGAGTGCTCAGTGGCTGTGTTGCGTTGTTTCAGTGTTGGTGTATTCTTGGAATACACGGTACGAGAGAATATAAAGTTTAATGCTCTTTGCTTGTTCATTCCTTCCTCTTTATCAAACACCAACAGTGATCTTCTATTTTCTCTTTGATGGTCATGTCTCTTATGTCATTGTGAGTCTGTTCTAGATATATATCTTCCATGACCCACCTAGTGTCATCTAGCAGCGAATCTCTGAAACTCCTCAATTCTTCCTGGTGCAAGAGGACTTCCTTATCCATCTGGCCACCAGATCTCGTTGCCATCGCGGGCTATTATCTCCGTGATCAAGAGAACTTCGTCTACTTTTTCACCCACCAGGCTGTGCTAGTATCGCCTGCTATCAACTCTTTGAAGACCATTTCCTCAAGAGAATTTAAGTTTACAATATTGGTCATGCTTATATGTTCTCCTTTTGTCTCCTACCCCCACTTTTTCCCTTCCTTGGACCCTCCGCGCTTCGCTGAGTGGGGCTCACTTGTAAGTCGGCAGTTGACTCGGTCAGTCAAGGCTCAACTAGAGCCAGTCTCCTCAAACCAAGAGGCACTCTCTACATTCTACGCCATGTTGGCACATTAGGTATCCGTCAAAGGGAACTTCACCTTTGACATGCAACCAAGATAAGTACAGACTTAAGGTTTTAACCTCATCTTCATCAGTTTTATTATCCACATGCTTTTATTGATCATTTTATAGACAGCGTGAGATTACTTATTTGGGGCGGTAATCATTCTTCGCGGGATTTGCTATGTTGAGCTTTTGTCTGTCTAAGCCAACCTTACTAGAAAGTAGCTTTTCTTAAGCTATTTAAATGAGAGATTTTCTCACAACGTGGGATATTATCTAATACCCGCTGTCCATAAAATATTAAGCTCGTTCCACCGCTGGATTAACTTTGGCCCCATTTTTCTATTAGGACTGTTCTAGAACCTTCCAGATTCTGTACTCTATCTACAAGTCTTGCCGTCATGTATTTTTCACTCACTTGTGGGAATACTATTTAAAATGAGGAATCTTCCTTATAAATTACTGCAATAGCTAAATTTTCTTCCACCGTTGGAATGTTCTATGGCGCATTTAATTGTAATTCACAACTTTCTCAAGAAATAGACTCTCGCCTACCTAGTGCAACCAGTTATCTTTCATCATTGCAATAACTTTCTTTCCCATAAACTTTCGTGTTACTACAGTGAACTTTTCATCTATTCAACAGACTATAGTGAAAACTAGTGCTTGTTCAACTTTTCTACCGCGTCGCGATCGTCCGTTTACATTAAATAAGGCCATGAACATTTATCCTAAATCCCAATTGATCTTTCCTAAACCTTCTACTGACAAACCATATTAATAAAATTGTAACTCGAGATCATTTTCTATGAGGTGTCACTCTAACGAAGTGCCCTTCCATCTTGCTTGTTTATCATTAATTAATTTCTGCATAACTACGTGTTTTATACACGGTTCAAGCTTACATTGTTTCTACCTTATAATCAGGGAAAACAATTCTTTCAACTCATTAGTGAGTTATTTCTAGGTCTCACGAAAGGCAAACTGCCCCATTTGGCTCGTGATTCCTACTTAAACATAGGAGGTCGAGAACCTTCCTTTTGACTTTCTCTTCAGGTTTCACAGTAAGTGACCTGCTATTATTTGTATAATAACCAACAGTAATTCTGTATAAATACAAGAAGTTATAGGAACTTCTCCTTCATTCTACCCGCTTTCTTTTTTGTTATTTTCGAAGTTGTAACTTTTTCTAAAATAGTTACGTGGAAATTTCTTAAAGTACACTCATTGTACTCAATTTAATGTTTAAACTTGAATCACTTTCTTTGTCATTTTTAAAACTTACAAAGATTTTAGTAAATATATAAGGTTTGAAACCTAAAGAATTGTTAATTGCCTGGAGCAAACTTTAAATGTTAGGAGGTCTGCGACCCCAAATTGTTACTAAAAATTGAAACTATATACTTGTCAAATT
Source organism: Meconema thalassinum (assembly GCA_946902985.2). Lineage (NCBI taxonomy): Eukaryota > Metazoa > Arthropoda > Insecta > Orthoptera > Tettigoniidae > Meconema > Meconema thalassinum. The sequence goes on along the minus strand of CAMPQE020000340.1, from coordinate 87,955 downwards.
TATTAGACTTTTTTGCATTGTTAAATAAATTTAAACTTTCCTTTTCGACTCATCATTTCTCTAATACAACGGCTAGGCAAGATCCTGTCTTCCTTGGCTCTCCCTACTCAATGCCATTAAATCTATTAATAGGGCTTTCACCACTCGTTGCATTTGAGCAAGAACTCTTAGTGGTAATCTCGTTAAAGTTTCTCTTAGCTTTAATAGCTAATTCTAACTGGCCAGTAAGGCAAGTACAGCTCGCTACGCCAGCTACCTGCTTGTGGAGATCCTCTCCGAAAACTTATGGTTGGTTTTCCAAAAGATAAGTGTTTCTCTTTGTCTAAACGTTTAGCCGGCTCCTTGCTGAGTAAAAGCTTAGCCATTTCCAAATGCAACCATTGGTTCACTTACCAAAATTACTCCCCAAGGTATAATTTTTTTATCACTATCCTTCTTGGAAGCACTTGGTCGCTTTTTCAGGAACTCTATAACTTCGAAAACTGGAAATACCAAAACTGATTTAAATTATTGGCATTCTTCGAATTACTTTGAAAAAACGAATTTCTTTGAACAGACATACAATAAATCTGTTACTCTCTGTCTTGCCAGACCATCACCCTTCCCCATAGTAAGCAGATGCATGCTTGAGAGGGAATATACTAAAGCCACTCTCTTGCAAACCGCCCAAGTCCTAGCTGCGTTTCCCGTGAGCTTGGACCAAGTCCTTACCCACTTTAGGTATCAGAGAACGGATTCGCAGTGGCAACCGCCTCTAAGTGCATTTAAAGTTAAATTCATAACTTTTGTGGGACTCTCCTCCTATTTTTCTATCCTTTTTCTCCAGTCCGAAACTTACCTCCTTTTCTTAATCATCTTCCCTTGGTGGTTAGGTTATTCCTTAGCCAATAATCTACCCAAGTGTTGACTGGCGGTATGTGGGCATTATTAAAGACAGCATTGAGTCAACTATCTGTGTTTTATTGTTTCTAAAAACGTTATGGAGAAAAGAAAGTGTGATCAAAATGCTTCCAATAACAAAAAGTAAAGGAAATCAATAACACTTGAAGAAAAGCTGCAAGTTATAAAGCGATATAAACCCAATGAGCGCACTGTGGACATTGTCAGAGCTACAGGAATCTCAGAATCAACTCTGAGAACCATAAGATGTAAAGCAGAAAAAAAAGAAAGCTGCAAAAGTGCGACCACATTTCTGTCAATACGATAAAAGAGGACGCTGGCTTTAAAGTCTCCAAAGATCGCCTCACTTTGTTGTTTGGAGGAAATGCGTCTCGAGACCATAAAATCAAACCTCTGTTGGCTTATCATTCCGAGAACCCACGAGCACTCAATTGTATTTTTTTAACACTCAAAGGCTTTTTATTTCCGCCATGAAATATCCCGTATCACCTATCAAACCCATATTATAATACATTCACTTAACGCGTTTTCGTATTACGCGTTGATTACTCGGAACGAATTCATCGCGTAAATCGCGTGATACATGTATTTATGATCCAAGTGGTGAAGGTTTCCTTTTGTTATCACCAGTGGCGGCTGGTAATAAGGTTGCTGTGTTGCACAACGACCAGATTGTTTTAATAATACATAAAAAATACCGTGATAATAATCTTTTAGCAATAAAAATTCATGCGCATCTTACATGCACTGAAATTCATAGTTTTGTTATTTAAAATTCAGAGAAACGTGTAGTACTGTGAACTGTTTGAGAAAGCGAAGCCCTCCAGCACTACTCGCCGTGTGGTCGTTGCCAGGTCCGAGCACCGACCAGATCTCAATAGTGGAAGGTATCAGGGGCGTATATACTATATGTTTGAGGGGGGGGGGGGGGACTATCCTGGAAAATTGTGATTATTCTCAGAGGATTGTCACCGCAAAATACCCAGATATATAAACCAATATCTTAGAGCATATAACTTTGTGTAATTATTCTACCTAAGAGTTAATTGTAAAATTCTAAGTTTATCATACAAGGCCAAAATCAGACACTACAAATCGGTGGTACAACCAGAAGGATTGTACGCTTCATAGTGTCTTGTTTTAAGTAAAAAGGGAGAACTTCAACTACTAGAAAAGAGAGAAAGGAAGATTCTGAGAAAAATACTTGGACCACAGAAGACTACTGATGGGACATGGAAGAAGAGGAAAAATGAAGAACTTTACAAGTGTACTGAAAAGATCACAGACGTAATGAAGAAGCGGAGGCTAAAGTTCTACGGACATTTACTACGAATGGATGAAGGCAGGCTGACCAAAAGGATCTTCAGCTACATCATGAGTTAAAGGTCACATCTAAATGGGTAGATGAGGTGAAGAGGGATGCAGCGGAAGTTGGAATTACTCCACCGATGGCCTACGATAGAAGAGAGTTCCGCAGTCGAGTTGACGGAGTAAAATCATTTCAAGAGAAACCATCAAGCAGGGGGCCCAAACGGATCATTTCCGAGAAGGAGAGAAAACAAAGAAGTGACAGGATGAAGAAGTTCTGGGAAGAGAAGAGAAAGAAAACCAGTAAGTCTTGAGTTCCTTGCGGTCCATAGTTGGCCAAATTCGATAATAATAAAAAAATAGCCCAAAATTAGTGGCAATACAAAAAAGTTGTAAAATACAACACAACACACAAATAAAATGTTATGCTTAGTTAATTTTCTATTAGGCTACCGTATGGCCTATGGAGTATGCATGGCAAATATCTAGATATTTGACAATTTATTAAGAAAAAAGGTAAAGAGGTTTTTTTTTTCTTGTCTTTTTTCTCTACAAATTGACAATTTATTTCTCAAAAGTACCGCACTGTGGAATTCTCAGTTTTATCTCACAAGGCTGAGTACCCCGTTCCAGCCCTCAGACCAGAATTAAAATTTCGTGGTAGAGCCGGGAATCGAATTCGGAACTCCGGGGTGGCAGCTTAGAATGCTAGCCACTACATCACGAGGTAGTCTAATTGCAATCTTAATATTGTTTATAACTTAGCCAATACCGTAAGTTAAGATTCGGGAACAACCAAATTTACAATTATTTGATGCTTTTACCAAGGCAAAAATTTCTTAATTTTTATTGGCTTTTTTCGGGGGGGTAGGGTGGTGGAGCTCATACAGCTCCTCCCTTATATATGCCCCCAGTATGGCAGAGTAGGTCCTATCCCAACAGTTACAGTAAGTCGGCTCGTCGTTGCTCACTGATTGCAACAAGGCTGCAGAGGGACAGACGAAGGTATCCGAGATTTGCCGTCTACTGCCGATACCATATCTCGCAATATTATTTGAGCGTGAGTGCGACACTTCCAGGTTTTACGAGTAGGCAATTTTTCTTTTCTGCCTAAGTGGTTGATCCCTGGCCCTTCATTCTACCTATACCATATACCTATGTTACTATCCATGATAATGCCTGGTAAATTGCTATTGCAATCAGACAGGCGCTAAGCCTCAATGGACAATCCTTCCGTTTCTTCTACAGTGAGTCTCTCTCACGACTCGGCCGGCCGGCGCGCCCAGCTAATCTGTCTCCCGTTGACTCAGCACTGCCCGCTCGGCATAGCATAGCAATAAGAACAGAACAGCACTTGGCTCACTTTATCCGTGCATGACATGAGATGCCAATTAAAATTTAGAAAGTACGAATTAATAAACTAAGGTCGTACCTTATGACAGGAGATGTTGGAAATGTTCTCCTCCTACATCCACACATTTCTGGCATCGTCTTAGGAAACTCCGATTCACACGCATAAGTTCGTATTCCGTAATTGAAGCTATTTCTCCCCGGATAAGTTCTGTGATTTCATTTACTTTTTCCTCGTTAAGTACACGTTTGTTAACACTTCGCTTCTTATCGAGTAGAGAACCAGCTCCCCTCAATTTGTTTACGAGCTTCCGCACGGTCTCTCTATGTGGAGGGCGCACACCTGGAAAAAGTGTAATGAAAGGTTTAACGACTTCCCTGCAAGACTCTGTTTTCACATAATTATCGTACATAAATACCCTTTCCTCTACCGTGTACACACGTGGAGGCATTATGAGAATTATACCCAAAAGTAACACTTCACAACTCGAGAATAGGTGGAGCGACAGATGAAAACTAAATACATGTTATGAGCATGGACCAGAACTACGAAGTGCGCGCTGTGTAACAGGAAGTGATCAGTCAACGGGAGGCAGATAAGCTTGGTGCGCAGGCCGGTCGAGTCGTGAGAGAGACTCACTGTACTATGTAGTCGAACAGCATGTCGGAGACAGCAGTAGATCAGGTCGGCTGTCACGCGGGGGGTGCGGGAAAACTTACGCTCCCCCCGAAAAAAAAAGGTGACAGTCAGTCTCAAAGACTAGACTTTGTATCATTTTAAATGCTACAAATGCCGAAAAATGCTACAAAGGCTGGAGGCTTCTCGCTTCGCTCGAAGCCAAAGACTATTGACATGATAGAAAATTATCTGCATAATACTTATCTCGCTTATCTTGTTTCAAATTACTCGCGAACGGCAAGTGCAAACCAAGGGCAAAGCAAGGCCAACGCGCGGGATGCCGTCACGCTCACCTGAGCGCGCGGGGACGTGTCCGTTCCATCCGGTCTAAAAACAGTTACAGTGGGCGATGTATTGAAGTTAGAGATATGCTCTCGCAGACTTTTTTGTAGAACTTTTCATGCTGACCATTTCTTACGCTCATAGTATATTGATATTTTTAGCGGTTTGCCCAGCGTAAGCTTAAAAAGCGTACGGACGCCAAGTTTGTTTTCGACTTTTTCACCGAAATCGTTACTGCTTGGCTTCCTTTGATCATACATAAATTATTTTCTACAGAATCTTTCCTCGAGATATCCTTTACAGAATGGTGAAAACCGCATCAAAATCCATCCAGTGGTTCTCGAGATTACCCGTGACATCCTAGAATTGGGGATTTTTGTCTTATACTAACGAAGTAGAGATTGTCGGGGAACACATGCACCAAGCGGTACTATGACGTCACAAAACTCAGTGCATCTCGGTACATTTCATCCCGTCGTCGTAACGAAACGCCAGACCCCGGCGTAACGACGAAGTCGACAAGATCATTTAAAATGATAATATTTCGGTTCTCTATCGCCCTGGTGTAGCTTATAGCTAAAGCCCTGCGCGGATATCCGCAAAAGTTTTCACCATGCGGATATAGTTTGCATGGCTGTGTGGATAGCGGATAAGCTCCGGATAATGTTTGGATTCATTTTGCGGATAGTTTTTAGAATACAATGTTGAACTGGATTTTTTTTATCATTTTAAATGATTATGGCGACTTTATCTGGGGTCTGGCGTTACGTTACGGTGACGGGACGAACTGTACCGAGAATGTACTGACGTGTGTGACGTCATTGTACTGCTTGAGCTACCTCATTTCCCCGCGAGCTCCGGTGAGCGTGACGTCATCCAGCCAGCTACATCCTTTGACCTTGGTATGAACTTCCTAACGGACTTCGAATTCACACAGCTTTTGTAGCATTTGTAGCATTTAAAATGATATAAAGTCTAGTCTTTTAGACTGACTGTCAGTGTCTTTTTATCATTTTAAATGATCTTGTCGACTTCGTCGTTACGCTGGGGTCTGGCGTTACGTTACGGTGACGGGACGAAATGTACCCAGATGCACTGAGGTGTGTGACGTCATAGTACTGCTTGGTGCATGTGTTCCCCGACAATCTCTACTTCGTTAGTATAAGACAAAAATCCCCAATTCTTGGATGTCACGGGTAATCCCGAGAACCACTGGATGGATTTTGATGCGGTTTTCACCATTCTGTAAAGGATATCTCGAGGAAAGATTCTGTAGAAAATAATTTATGTATGATCAAAGAAAGCCAAGCAGTAACGATTTCAGTGAAAACGTCGAAAACAAACTTGGCGTCCGTGCGCTTCTTAAGCTTACGCTGGGCAAACCGTTAAAAATATCAATATGCTATGGGGTAAGAATTGGTCAGCATGAAAAGTTCTACAAAAAAAAGTCCGCGAGAGCATATCTCTATCTTCAATACATCGCCCACTTTAAGTGTTTTTAGACTGGATGGAAGGGGCACGTCCCCGTGCACTCTGGTGAGCGTGCGGCATCCCGCGCGCTAGACCTTGCTTTGCCCTTGGTTTGCACTTGCCGTTCGCGAGTAATTTGAAACAAGATAAGCAAGATAAGTATTATGCAGATCATTTTCTAAACATGTCAAGAGTCGCTTCGCTCAAAGTCTCCAGCCTTTCTATTATTTTTCAGCATTTGTAGCATTTAAAATGATACAAACTCTAGTCTTTCAAACTGACTGTCACTTTTATCATTTTAAGTGATCTTGTCGACTTCGTCGTTACGCTGAGGTCTGGCGTTACGTTACGGTGAAGGGACGAAAAGTACCTAGAATGAACTGAGGTGCGTGACGTCATAGTACGATGTAGCAGCCGAGTACCAAGAAGGCAGTGCGATAAGAGAGTTTCTAGAAGGCAGTGCGAAAACAATCAAGTAGGCAGTAAAGAAACAAAATAGAATCTTGAAACTCTGTTCTCGCACTGCCTTCTTGGTACTCGGCTGCTAGCATTTAAAATAATATAAAGTCCAGTCTTTCAGACTGACAATCCGGGTCTTTTTATAATAATTTTAGTTTTTCCTAAGATCTGCTTCTTTCACGTTTCTTGTTATTTCCCTATTTGCTTTCGCTTGGATTGTATGAGAATAATAGAGAAGTGAGAGAAGCCAGTATGGAAATACCCTCAATTAGTGTTGACTTATTTCCAAAAAATAAAATAAAATGTGCTTTATACTGTATATGAGCTTACCTGTGTGGGTCTATCCGAAGAGTAAGTAAGTGCTATAATTAGCCACCCGCTGTTTAACTTGCCGTTACTCAGAGGGACAAAACTCAGTCAACATTGTCTTGCGATTCACACATAGCCTAGGGGAATTAATTTGTCCTCAAATGTCTAAAGGTGTTGCTTTAATACTTTATCTAATAAATTAAAAATATCGTTGTAATGTCAGTGGATTTGGATAACAAACTTGCGGATACGGATAACGTTTTGTTTATCCGTACAGAGCTCTACCTATAGCTTACGCAGTTTTGATCTCGTCAAGTTTTTCAATTATTAATTTATTCTCGAGATGAATCTGATGTTCTCAGGACTGCGGCTTTCGTGACCAATAAGTTCAGTTTTACCGAACACGTGTAGACTGTCCTCTCTGGTATCAAGCAGTATTTTACCCTACCCCAACTCTCCTTAACGTTAATAGTTTAACACCACCGGGTGAGTTAGCCGTGGTCGTTACGGCATGACTGCTGGCAGTCGCTCACATTCGGGAGGCGAGGAGGTTCAAATCCCCCCGCCGGCAACCTTGAAGATGGCCTTCTGAGGTTTCCCATCTTCCTTCCAGGCAAATGCCGGGGTTGGTCCCTAACTATAGGCCACAGCTGCTACCTTCCAACTCCTTGTCCTTATATTCAAACTTTCCTCCCCAGACAACACTTCACACGCGACGGTACGTGAAGCTCACCCATTGGGTGTCCGCCTCGAAGTAGCTACAAAACTGGCGATCCGAACATGTCCTCGGATAATCCCGGCACTAAAAGCCATACGCTAAAAAAAATAGTGTAACACCCCGAACAATATTATCATTAGCCGCCACTGGTTATCACTAGGTTTCGGAAGTTTAATATCTTAAAACGGACAAAATATGCAAGCAAATATTACTTAAAAAACTAGTTGAATACCGTATGCCCTAATAACACGGGATAATACGACCTATGAATTTTAGGTATATGAAGCAAGTAGTGGAGTATTATTACTCATATAAAACGCGATAATACAGCAGATACATTTAATCAAACAAAAGAAAAGATAGAGCTACAATACCTACTTTTAACCTTTCATTATTCATTCATTACGGAAGTAGCATACCCTTGGGATGCAGTTGTCACTCGCTTTTCCTAAAAAGAGAATCCAAAAACCAAGTTTTATTGTGCTTTTTGGTATCTGTAGCTGGTAGCTGCACAAGAACTTTTTCTCGGAATCAGGTATTCTAAACCTGATATCTGCCTGTTCCGAGAATACAGATAAATACAGTATAGTGAGCCCGTATTCGCTCATGCTGGTGATAATTTTTATGCTAATGTTGAAATTCTATGTGGAAGAATTTTTGAACGCATCTAGGAAGATGCAGACGCTCTTTTGACTTCGTCAAGAAGCTGCTAATATTTATTTCTTATGATTAAAGATTGATTTCTTTAATGTGCATATTTGGGTATAATAATTTACGGTATTTCTGCTTTATTTGCCAGTTGGAAATGGTATAGTCATATATATCTTACGTTTGAGACGACGGTATTACCCTGCGGATATGCAGAAGGAATGTCCAGAGTCGCTCAACGACTTCACTTGTCACGAAGCCGGTACAACCGCTTCCGTGAAGAATTCTCTCCTCTACATGTAGCGTGCGAGTGTAGCACGCCGAGGCTATTACAAGTCCGGTCTAGTTGACCGATGATAGAAGCAGTTATGGATTACATCCTTGTGAAAATCGTAAGACATCAAGTATATTTTAGCACGATGTGTTGTAGTGATTGCCGTGTGGTATTTTCCCAAATGAGACCATTGACACTTGACAAGTTAATTGCTAACAGTTCTGTAGAAGGGATTTTTCTAGACGAGCCAGCTTTAGAGGCTTGTATTGTAATTTGGTCAAAGTAACAGCAATTCTTTGAAATACGAGGATACAATGTGACAGCCTAGTCACCAGTTATACTTATGATACTCGCAAATGTTGTAAGCGAGGAATGTTCTAATGATATTTTGTTGAAACAATCTCAGTTGCATTTAGACGCTATTGACAGTTTTTTCTTAAAGCTATATTTTTCTCACATGATGTGAATGTTTTGTTGCCGTGTTCTTACACGATGTTAGGGGTGGTACCCATGTTTTGTGAAGGCCGGTAGACCTCTGTCATGTCACAAGTCTAGCCGAGGATGTTATTGCTAGAGCCATTGATCCAGGCAGATTACTGATAGTATGTTTTTTGAGCATTTGATACCTCGGAGTAGTGAAGTTCAAGTGTACTTTGTTGTACACAAGTGGTAGTCCACTTATTTAGGAAGCCTTGCAATTTGGTCAATCGTCACAATTAATGCACTCTTAAACCTACGATTATAAACTAATAATCACAGATTAAACCATGAAATCTAATTTATTTAAAACGACTGTTAAAATACTCGTTAATTGTTAATCGGCTGTTAAACTTTGATCGGCAATTGCAATCTTGCTGACCATTGCACTGTGCTTGCCAGGTGTATTCCTTGGAGGAATATTTTAGCAGCTGACATTATCGACGGACAGAGATCACTGGTTACCTAGAGTTTTCAACTCGTGGGCGGTGAATCTTAATGAGTTCAACTGTTATCGAACAGTACTTTCAGTTTCTTATGTACACATTCAAATGACCAATGGAAACAAAGAGTAACCATTGTGTTGTAGGCAGGATTAATAACAATGTTATTGTGTGTGTCATATTTATTCATTGAGATTTGTTAACCCATCTGTTGCCCATCTTTCTTCTACTTTGTAGATCTTGTTGTACAGTTGCTGTATATCTTCGTGTTGTAAATGATGACTGTTAATCACACTTAAACTTTTGTTCAGTTTTGTTTTACCACGGACGCTTCACGCCGTAGGTCAGTTAAAATCATGTTTAGCTTCGATTATGTAAATTTAAATGTAAATTCGGGGTGGTCACAGCTTATTTTAGATTTTTCTGTCATGAATTGACTGTTTGTTTACCTGATGTTTCACTTCGGAACATCATGCTTTTGCTATTGTACTTTAAGTTAGGGTTATTTTGTACCACTTCCCAAGCCTTGCTATTGTTTAGTTTATGTATTTAGGACCAGTCGAGAGGTTTAATTCATTAGAGTTAGGGGTTGTTTCTTTTGTTATGTTTTTTTTATTCATTCAGCGGATTTTAAATGAAGTCAGCGACCCTTCATTCACTATTATTCTTCAAATTTTGGACAAAATATACCGGTAGGCCTACATACATTTTCATTTGAGACTTTTTTTTCTGCCTTTGAGCGACCAGTCTAGTCTGACGCCTCCATGATGCCCTATTTGCAGTTAGCAATGCAGCCTCCTCTCACTTTGAAAGTATTCAACACTGAATCTAACCATCACCTCCTAGGTCTGCCTCTACCCCTCTTACCCTCTACACTACCTCTTAGGTAATCTCTCCTCCCCCATTCTCTTCACATGACCCCACCATCTGAGTCGACTCATACGAATAACTTCATCCAGCGTGTTCGTTTCAACTTAGCCTTTATTTCTTCATTACGAGTACCTTCCTGTCATTAGGCTACTCCCATATTTGTCCAAGCAATCATTTGTGCTACTCTCACATCAGTTTCCTCTAGCTTATCAGATATTCTGAATCTACCCAGCTCTCACTTCCATACAGCAAGGTCGCTGTAAATACTGAGCGATGGAGGGAGAGTTTCACCACTACACTAACTTCCTTGTTGCAGAATACTGTAGATCGCAACTGAGAACTCGCTGCACTGGCTTTTTATCATTTTAAATTATCTTGTCGACTTCGTCGTTACGCTGGGGTCTGGCGTTACGTTACGGTGACGGGACAAAATGTACCCAGATGCACTGAGGTGTGTGACGTCATAGTACTGCTTGGTGCATGTGTTACCCTACAATCTCTACTTCGTTAGTATAAGACAAAAATCCCCGATTCTAGGATGTCACGGGTAATCTCGAGAAGCACGAGATGGATTTTGATGTGGTTTTCACGATTCTGTAAAGGATATCTCGAGGAAAGATTCTGTAGAAAATAATTTATGTATGATCAAAGGAAGCCAAGCAGTAACGATTTCAGTGAAAAAGTCGAAAACAAACTTGGCGTCCGTGCGCTTCTTAAGCTTACGCTGGGCAAACCGTTAAAAATATCAATATACTATGAGCGTAAGAAGTGGTCAGCATGAAAAGTTCTACAAAAAAGTCTGCGAGAGCATATCTCTATCTTCAATACATCGCCCACTATAAGTGTTTTTAGCCTGGATGGAAGGGGCACGTCCCCGCGAGCTCTGGTGAGCGTGACGGCATCCCGCGCGCTTGACCTTGCTTTGCCCTTGGTTTGCACTTCCCGTTCGCGAGTAATCAGTAACAAGATAAGCAAGATAAATATTATGCAGATAATTTTCTAACATGTCAAGGGTCCAGCCTTTCTAGCATTTTTCAGCATTTGTAGCATTTAAAATGATACAAAGTCTAGTCTTTCAGACTGACTGTCACTTTTTTTACACCTCATCTCTATTTTCTGCCCTATACTGCCATCCTGAGAGAATACACAGTCCAAGTACTTAAAATGTTCCTTCTTCTTCTTCTTCTTCTTCTTCTTCTTCTCCTTCTCCTCCTCCTCCTTCTTCTTCAAGTACCGTGTTTGGTCCCCCGAACGTTGGCGATAATCATGGAAAATGCGCCTCTGTCCACCGCAAGCCGGAACAATTCTTCAACAGATCGAATCCGTGACCACTCCTTGATATTCTGAAGCCAAGAGATCTGTCTTCTGCCACGCCCTCGTCTGCCATATATCTTGCCTTGTAGTATCAGTCGAAGCAACTGATATTTTTGGCCTCTAAGTACAGTACATGACCCAAATAGGCAGTTTTCCGATACTTAATGGTAGACAAAAGCTGAGGATCACATTTTGTTCTTCTGAGGACATCTCTGTTAGTAACTCGATCAGTCCAAGGTATTTTAAGCATTCGTCTATGAATCCACATTTCGAAGGCCTCTAATCGTTCCATGGTGTTGACCTTCAAAGTCCAAACCCCCATACTATACAAGAGTGTCGACCAGACATAGGTTCGAGCCAATCTTTCCCGGAGCTTCAGATTTAAGTTGTCATTGTTGAAGCACGAGGATATCTACACTAATATAATAAAGCTGAAGAATTTCTTTGTGTGTTTAAACGCGCTAATCTCTGGAACTACCAGTCGGATTCGAAAAATTATTTTTGTATATGGAAGCCAGATTCAAGAGGAATAGTTTAGGCTATCAACAAGAGTTTAGTGCTTTTCAGTCGGTCAACACGAATGTACCCAAAGAGATGGGTTATGCCCTAATCCTGAAATAAATTACATGAGATTAATAAAACACTAGGATGACCAGTTTCGATCGTCAAGCGATCATCATCAGATCCATTACACTTAGGCTATAAAATCTATGTTTGAAATACAGGTGAAAATATTTACAATATGTACAATTATTTAGTTGCAGTATTGGTACTGCAACTGTCAGTGTATGCTAAATGCAGTATATATGTTAGGTGAAATGCTAAATGGTGATAGCTATCCGGAGTTTGTACTTTAGAGGGATTATATGGTTGTAAACTATAGTTAAACTATAAAATTTTAGGCTAACTACTTATCTGATTGTCTTCCGTACTACAGCTGCTCGCAGTTTTCGTGCTCACTGTAACTTACTGTGCGGTCAACTGCGGTGGTTATCTTAACGACTGGTTTTTCCTGCCTTCTCCCCCCTACCGCTACGTGCTGTGGGGAGTGATAGCGATGTGTTTATGTGAGGTGTTGCTAACCTAGATAAGATGTATGTTATTGAATGAGGTGTGTCTACAACTATTAAAGACCGTGGATTAGCCCTCGCCACGCGTGGAGCATTACCCATTCGAACAAAGCGTTGACGGTCTTATGAGGACGTCCCGGCACCTTTAATACCTCGCTATCACTCCCCACAGCACGTAGGGGTAGGGGGGAGAAGGCAAGAAAAACCAGTCGTTAAGATAACCACCGCAGTTGACCGCACAGTAAGTTACAGTGAGCACGAAAACTGCGAGCAGCTGTAGTACGGAAGACAATCAGATAAGTAGTTAGCCTAAAATTTTATAGTTTAACTATAGTTTACAACCATATAATCCCTCTAAAGTACAAACTCCGGATAGCTATCACTATTTAGCATTTCACCTAACATATATACTGCATTTAGCATACACTGACAGTTGCAGTACCAATACTGCAACTAAATAATTGTACATATTGTAAATATTTTCACCTGTATTTCAAACATAGATTTTATAGCCTAAGTGTAATGGATCTGATGATGATCGCTTGACGATCGAAACTGGTCATCCTAGTGTTTTATTGATCTCATGTAATTTATTTCAGGATTAGGGCATAACCCATCTCTTTGGGTACATTCGTGTTGACCGACTGAAAAGCACTAAACTCTTGTTTACTTAGGCAACACTGAAAATATGGCTTCAAACACCACAAAGTTTAGGCTATGTAGCATTAGGCTACACCTCCCCTGCATTTAGGCCCTTTGACACAAATCTACACCTTTTAACCAAAATGTGTATAGCCTACTTACCCTTTGGAACCCTGAGAGTAACACTGTTTACATGAAATTTCGGACAGACCACTTCATTCCCTGCATTTAGGCCCTTAGGCACAAATCTACAACGTTTCACCGATCTGAACCAAAATTTGTATACTTACCCTTTGGAACCCTGCGAGTCGGCATACAATTTCGGATAGACCACTCCATTCCGTTTAACACAAATCTACACCTTTTAACCGATCTGAACCAAAATTTGTATACTTACCCTTTGGAACCCTGCGAGTAACACTGTTTACATGGAATTTCGGACAGATCACTCCATTCCCTGCATTTAGGCCCTTTGTCACAAATCTACACCGTTTCACCGATCTGAACCAAATTTTACACACTTACCCTTTGGCACCCGACGAGTAACACTGTCCGCTTGAAATTTCGGACAAACCACTCCATTCCCTGCATTTAGGTCCTTTGGCACAACTCTACACCGTTTCACCGATCTGAACCACATTTTGTATACTTACCCTTTGGAATCCTGCAGGTGACACTGTCCCCATTAATTTTCCGACAGGCCACTCCACTCCCTGCATTTAGGACCTTTATCACGAATCTACACCGTTTCTCCTAATTGCACCAAATTTGTATCACTGTCCACTTGATATTTTGGACAACGCTCTCCATTCCCTACATTTAGAATAACATGTAAAATGAACTTTAAAACCACGTATTAAGGCCATAGAACCATTCATTTCCGTAGTAGTTTAACTGTAAGAGTATTTTAATAAGTCTATTGTTGACTAGCAATTCGGGCTGCATCACGTCGCCCCTACCAGTGTCCTGGTGCAGAATTGCTTAAATAGTTAAATCTTGCGCAGCTTATAAATTGCAGTCACGGGGAGTAATTAGTGCAAAAAAATTCTTAGGCCCCTTAAAGCAGTTATCATCATGAAAATATTATGCCTCTGTATAAGTGCAATGGTTTTGGTGCAGTACATTGAGGTTATAAGCTGCAATATGCGTTAGTGCTTTCAAATTTACCTTCATTTATTCCGAACCTTATCGTTGAGCGCTATGTGGCGATAAATTATAGACTACTATTGCTACCTCAGGAGTTCGGGACAGCCGAAATTTTCCAAAGTGTTCTGATTATTTTCATACGGCGCTATGTGACAAAAAACTACACTATAGGTCTCTACAAGTCTAACAGCCAATGAGATATAGGCCCTAGGCAGTGTCTCTTATTTCACTTACTCCTCTTTCTAATCATTTTTTAAATTCGTTTGTAAATTACATGTATTGTGTCAGTACTGTAGTTAGAAAATAGCCGTTTCCCTATTCATTATTATTATTATCATTACGGGAAAATGACCTGAATGTTACGTCCATTATACTGTACTACTTATCACCCCCACTACAACCACCTCCCCCACAAAAAGATATATACCGTATATATATTTTCTGTTAGTTTAAGTATCATGTGCCAGTTCTGTAGTAGTATTCATCATCATCATCCATAAAACAAATAAATCCACCGGGCGAAGCCGGGCACTACTGCTAGTTTTCCTATATACACTGCATGCCATTTCAAAGCGACTTCTGATTTTAACATCGGGATTTAAATCGTCAGTGATGATACTCCCTAGATCAGGCTGTTCCAAATCCATGAGTTTGAGTATGCGAACACGGGAATACTCAGCAGTGTTGCTCAGAGCACGGTTGGAGAGGAACTGGGGGTGATAGCCAATACGCCACTGCGTGAAGGTCATAACACAAGTCCTTGCGCTTCCTGCTAATCTTGATGTATCCACCTTGCAGTGACGGCAGCCCCCACAGCAGAGCTGTATTGCATGTTGCAGGTTTACTCACGCAAGGCGGCGAGTACTCCGCTGCTCCCTGGCGAGTAGCTCGGCTGGAACAGTCTGCCCTAGATATTTTAAATGGTGAACACACTCGACTGGAAGACCTCTGATGTTCAAAGCAGCCTGGTCATGCAAGAGTTTGACGACTAATTACCATAAATGTTGTCTTATTTACATTGATATGAAGTCCAAATTCTTCAGATGTTGTGCTGATGTTGGTTAGTAATTGTTGAAGACCTCCAAGGTTATCACAAAAGATCAATGTGTCATCAGCATATCGAATTGCATTTAGGACAACACCATATACTCAAACTCCTAAATGGGTTTTTCTAAGGATTTCTTGAAAATCCTATAAATGTTCCACTTACTCCTATTTAGTTCCTCCTACCTGGCATTCTACTTTCTTGCGTTTCTATCCTACCGACATAACCTTCGTCTTTAACATGCTCATCTTCATACCATACTCCCGACATTTCAGTTCAAGTTCTTCTATGTTGGATTGCAAGCTTTCGATGGAGTCCGCCATTACTACCAGGTCATCAGCATAGGCCAGGCTACTTACCTGGTTTACACATAATTGAATCCTTCCTAGCCAGTTTATGCCCTTCAGCAAATGGTCCATATATAAAATAAACAGTAGAGGTGAGAGGTTACAGCCTTGTCTCACTCCTGCAGCAACCTTGAACCATGAACTCATCCTACCATCAACTCTCACTGCAGCCTGATTATCAACATAATTGCTTTTGATTGCCTGTAGCAGCCTTCCCTGGATACCATAATCCCTCAGGATGCTCAGCATCTACTTATTAGGTGTTCATAAGCCATTTCTAGATCTACAAAAGACAAAGAGAGTTATCCACTAAATGAGGAAGAGGCTTAAAGCAAGGAAAACACTAAATAGAAGTTCAATAAGACAATTTTAGTGGCAATCTTAAGAGATAAAAAGCTAAATGAGGTAGAAACTATAAATAGAGGTTTAATAAGTGTGAGTTTAACTGATGAAACTTGTAAAGGCAAGGTTATATGAAAGAAAAATAGTACATTATGCAACGAGCCTATGATGGCAATAATTAAGACACGAGTATGTTTATAAAACGAGCGTATGCGAGTTTTATAATTTTCATAAGAGTGCCTTAATTACCATTATAGGCGAGTTGCATAATACTGTTTATGTTCGACGATAATTATTATAACTATTTTATGTTCGAACATAAATATTCATAAATATCTGTCGAGATTTTGCCAGTTTTATGTACTGAACAGAGCGCATGAGACGCAGAGAATGCCTTGTATTTGACCATGGCCTCCTCGATTACCCTACTATGACACTAGGCCAGGCAGTGAAATTTAAATTAGGAGGCCGTGGAACTCAGCGCATCTAATTATCTAATTGGTCACACAACTGTTTCTTGAGCTCTGATTGGTGGGAGAAACTGTTTCATAATGAAAAATAGTGTTATAATGAGCCTCATTATAGTACAGTTTTCTGACATATAATGGTCAGGGTCGAATATAAACTTCTTTAAATTACATTTGCCTGTGTAATATCTTCATTGAGTGTTGTCTGCTTTTAACTACTTAACTCTTTATATCTTTCAATGTAGACTATATAGTGTACATGGTCATTATCTATGTGCGCCCCGATAATCACGGCAAGCTAAGTCGGCTGTGACTGGCGCAGATCGCGGGCGCGCGTACCCGATACAGCCGGTGGTTCGCGCGCGCTTTCACACTTTTACCAAACATGTTCAATAATGTGTACTTACAGTGCTCATAGGCGATGCTGGAAATATTCTCCCTCTCTTGTAACACACACCTGATATCTTCAGATGAAAGAACGTCTGTCAACTCTTGTATTATTTACGGAGCCTGTTTTCTTGAATCGTTTAGCGAGCCTACTAATTGTACTGGCATTAGCACAGGTTTTCCTGGAAACTTGATTCGAAATTTTCGACTCGTTTCAGAACAAGATTTTCTGCTTTTCATATACGAATTATTTATACACACGTTCGCGCAATGTTAATTGGTGATTAGGCAT
Organism: Meconema thalassinum; assembly: GCA_946902985.2. Lineage (NCBI taxonomy): Eukaryota > Metazoa > Arthropoda > Insecta > Orthoptera > Tettigoniidae > Meconema > Meconema thalassinum. Next base: position 70,716 of record CAMPQE020000340.1, on the reverse strand, counting down.
GACCAACAAACACAGTAATCACAATACTCACTAAACGTGCAAGACTAACGTCTAATCTTTGCAGATACACGTCCATATGAATGACAAAACACGTGCGAACTAACGATAGGAGTCAGCGGAGCGCACCGGCTGAACCGCGCCCACGCGCCCGCGATCTGCGCCAGTCACAGCCGCCTTAGCTTGCCGTGTTTACCGGGGCGCACATAGATAATAACCCTGTATAACAACTCCCTTCTTACAGATCACTTGTATGACAAATATAAAATCATAGTCTATGAAATTCCGAACAGAGATGGATAAAAATTGCATGAAAAAGGTGCTAAGCATAACGATAAATTGAAGCACTGATAGGTTTTATATCAATTTTCATAATACAGTAGCTATTATAAGTAAAACATATAGGCTACTGCTCCTTATCATAATAGTTCTTGTCAGCCATAATAAATACTAAAATAATTTGAAATGTTTGAGCTAAATAGTATAGTATAAAAATAAGTTCTCAACAATACATTACAATGTTTTTTAAACTTATTGAAATTATTCCATCACTTTATTTCATGGTGGCCTTTGTGTGCCACACCATGTGACTCCTCAGGTTGAAGTTGTGGGTGAACTTCTTACTACACAGGTTGCATTGAAAACGAGGTTCCACTCCGCATTCATAGCGCTGGTGACGTTTCAGAGCACCTTTCGAGGAGTACAACTTATTGCATCCGGGACAGAAAAAATTATCTTCCATAGGTTCTCCAACTTCTGCTTCTCTAGTCAATAACTGATTCCACGACTGCGTGCCCAAAGTATTCAGGTTCAATAAGTAGCGATCTGTGGAAAAGATATAAAAGAAATGATACAGTCAATCCCTCATATCTGTCACTTACTGGTTATTCCAAAAGAATGGTCGTTTTATTTGCAAAAATGAAAAGAAAGATAAAGATAAAGAAAGAAAGAAAGAAAGAAAGAAATACCCATGAAACATTTGAGACACCTAACCGCATTCACACCATTCAACATTCAATATGTAGCAGTTTTAGCGTAAAGGCTGGTTCACAATTAGCCCGGGAACGTGAACTTGTGCATGCGTGCGCAATCAGCTATAGCGTAATAATATTAAAACAATCAGCAAGCGCCCACTAATAAACACCAATTACACTACTGAAATGCTTCAGAGGGTTATAATAAGGTTATAATAACTTTATTAAACACACATTGTGCGCTTTAGAGAAGAAAGTTTAGAAAGCGCATTCACAGGTTATGTTTACATCACTGGCTACTCCTTCCGTACTGTGCATGTGCATGTACAACGTTTCTGATTGGCTCCGAGAAGCTCCGAGAACGTCAAACATGAAACTTGACCATGTTTCCCGTTGGCCTTCCCGGGCTACTTTTAGCTTCTCGTTCCCGGAGATTGGTTGTGAACCGACCCATAAGGTAGCGTGCATTTCAACTTCCTTCTCGTTCTGGTTCTCGTTCCCGGACTATTGTGAACCGGGCTTAACGGCTGGTTCACAATCGCCCGGGAACTGGAACAAGAACGAGAACGAGAACGGGAACGAGAACGAGAACGAGAACGGGAACGGGAACGGGAACGAGAACGGGAACGGGAACGAGAAGGAAGATGAAATGCACGCTACCTTCTTTTATGGGTCGGTTAACAATCAATCACCGGGAACGAGAAGCTAACAGTAGCCCGGGAAGGCCAACGGGAAACATGGTTAAGTTTCATGTTTAACGTCCTCGGAGCTTTCCGGAGCCAATCAGAAACGTTGCACCTGCACATGCGCAGTACGGACGGAGTAACCGAAGTACGCTATCGCGATGGCATCGTCCTCGATTACCATCATGAAATTATTTTAAAGCGCATACACTTTATGCACACAATAGAGTTAACAAACTTAGTACAGTGTCATCGAAAAATAATGCCAATATTTCAAAAAATTATAGCACCGAAACCCTTTATGTTAAACGGGTAATTCTTTCACTGAACGCCAGCTGGTTAAAGTAAGTTTTGTTGTAGAGGGGACGTGACCTTGCTATGCGCATACTAGATGCACAGTAGCGAAGGTCGGCCGGGGGCGCGCGCGCGCCAATGAAGTCCTGACCTAACCCCTTTGGATTTTTTTCTGGGGGTACATTAAAAACATTGTGTATGCAGAAAAAATTCGGGATTTTGAGCACCTGCGGGAGCGAATTACTGCCGCCATCTTGACAGTTACTTCTGAAATGATTGCACGTACCAATCCAGCCATTGGGAAAGCGTGCGTTCAATGCTGATGTTGGTGGTCGGCCTGGCCTAGATTTTTCTCTACAGTCCCTGTTTCCTTAACTGATTAAACAATCGAATGACAGCTTTGTATTCAGGTGCAGTTTGTCGGGCGGTGCAGTCATTGGCGCGCGCGCCCCCGGCCGACCTTGGCTACTGCGCATCTAGTGTGCGCATATCAAGGTCACGTCCCATCTAAAACAAAACTTACTTTAACCAGCTGGCGTTCAGTGAAAGAATTACACGTTTAACATAAAGGGTTTCGGTGCTATAATTTTTTGAAATATTGGCATTATTTTTCGATGACCCTGTATAGACAAATGATAGCTGATTGCGCGCGCATTTACAAGTTCACGATCCCGGGCCAATTGTGAACCAGACCTTACGGACCCAATAAGAAACAGTCATCAGACAGGAAGTTAGTTAGTTATTGTTGTTTTAAGGAACAGAACAGCGATGTCATTTGCCCCTATTAGACAGAGAAAGAAGGATAGATACACAGAAAAATGACAAATATTCTACTTCAAGATAGAATTATGATAGGCAGATAGGTGATTATTACTTAGCGTAGTCTATGACAAGGGCACATACAAGAAATAAGGGTAGCCCACTTACAATACACTATGTATTTTAGAAATTACACTTATGCTCTCTATAAGACAATGCAAGAAGGATTAGCATCCTGCAAGTCCATCACATTTCCCTAAGGAAACTGTTTCACTATATGCTGAACTGTCTAATTCAGGAAGGAAAGTTTTTCCCATTTATAAAGGGAGTCCGTGCACTTAACATGATATAACGTGATCCAGTTCAGGGTTAACCAGATCTTGCGGTCTAGGTAAAGTCCCTGTGGATAGTTTTTAATGCAGTGAAAGTTCGGTACTCTGGTGGAGCTGTAGTAGTCCATTCTTGCAACCATTCTTGTTGTAAGTTGAAATTACCAAGTTTCTGGCAGTCCTAGCAGGTGGATGTCTGGATCGAAGTCTACTGTTCAAAGTACTTTGAATATCTCCATATGTTAGCAGATGAACATTATTAGAGATCTTCCGGATCTCACGCGACCGAGCATTCTTTCTCTGTAGATGGTTGGTTCCTTAGTTTAGGGGCTGCGACAACGCGGTCATGTAGCCCCGTGTACTTTGGGTGTGTGTAGAATCTGTCTGATAACCGGTGTTAATTGTGATTGTTGTATTAGTGTGTACTATCTGTGATTCAGGTAGAAGGACTGCAGACGATTTTTTTTCAAGTAGTTCCTACTTTTGCTACCAAATGCTACCGTCTACGAAACCTGGCTGCGGACGTAGCTACTAAATGCCATCACAGTCACCACCTGGCGGCAAACGTTGGAACTAATATCGCGTTATCAAACTAACCTACAAATTTTAGCTTCCACAAGTGTAGTTAGTGAAAGGTTCTTTTTCATGCCATAAATCTATGACATGGGACCTCCGGCTTTACTTCCCATCCGAAGGAAGGCATACTGAGGGATTTTAACGCTCTTAAAAAATCCGACTACTTCGGCCGGGTTTGAACCCGCGTTCTTGGGCATAGAAGCTCAGCATGCTACGAACTACGCCACAGAACCGCTTTTCTCTGTAAATGTGGTGGAGAAATGTGGCTCAGAATTGGGGTGAAGCTGATTCCTGCTGATGGTGCCCCTGCATAAGTGCACGTTCAATTCCAATACTTAACTGAGCATCAGCGTATTTGGCAGCCAGACAATCCTACTGATCTCCTTCCATGAGGTGTTGAATGCCAGTAAGTATTCCAGTTATGAATCACCTTTCGTGAGATGCTAGATCTTAAGTATTTTGTTGAGTTGTAGGCCTACACTCATACTACGTATTTGATGGACATTTTCATATACAGCAAACTATCGGTTATCCGCGGTCGGTTTATCCACTTTGCGGATTATCCGCGGTGCCTGTAGGAGAACATTTTTATAAAAAAGGAAGGTTTTGAAACCGAAAATTATTTCTCAAAAATTGAAATAAAGTTACTAGCCTAATTACTTAAACGTAATAAAAATCGTAAATCGCAAATACAGTACAGTAATGTACAGTACAAACCGTGTACAGTAGTTCAGTATTACTGCACAGTACTGTACATGTGGACCGTTACTCATGATGCAGCATTAGGACACATTGACAGGATTCTTCAATACCTTGAAGAGCAAGACGACGCATCACTTCGTGACAAAATGGTGTTGAGAAAACTCAAATCACAAATAAAGAAAAAGTGTTTCACTACCAAAAAGCAAAAGCAAATGATCGATTTTTTTGTTAAACAGTAAACAAGACTTTTTAAAAACGCACATAACATCGACTGAGTTTTGTTATCATGTACGTCCTTTTATTGCATAATAAACTTATTTAAAGCACTTGTGTGTTGTTTATTAGTGCCTTCGAGCTTTGCTTAACCATTACCAGCAATTTTGCGGCTTATCCGCGAAATTCGATTATCCGCGGTATCCGTGCCAGTCAGTTCCGCTGATAATCGGGAGTTTACTGTACCTGTTTCACAGCAATGCCGAAGAAGAAGGAATATTCTGCTGATTTACGTCAGGTTGTCATTCATGTATTTAATTGAGACAAAACATAAGCATATGTCACAGCCAATAGTTAGTGCTTGGCAATGCCTTCAAAAGAAACGAGGGACTATAGAGAGTAAGTGTCGATGTGGACAGCCTCGGATCACCATACCAAAAGAAGACAGAATCATCAGTAGGCTGTCGCTGGTGGATCCTAAAAAATCAGCCTGGGCAATAAGGGATGACTTAGAAGAGAACAATGGACTCAGGGTACATGTTTCTACATTAAAACGTTGCCTAACAGTAGCAGATCTACAAGGTAGGTTACCTCGCAAATCACTTAATAGCGTGAAGAATCGGAAGGCAAGAGTTCAGTTTGCAAAGAAGTAAGCATCTTGGAGACTCTTTGACAGGTGCAAAGTTTTATGGAATTATGAGAGCAACTTCAATTGGTTATCATCTGATGGTTCCAAACCTGCGACGATCAAGATCCCTTGTTCAGGAATATGATAAGATCATTTCCAATCCAACTTTACCCAATCACAGGGATGTTGCAGATATAAAAGGAAGGAAGGAAGCTTGTAGTTTAACGTGACCGTTAATATAGAGATCATGAGCCACGGGACCTCCTTTTTACGTGGAATCCGAACCACAGGACGTGGCATTTCACTTCGAAAATCTCACATGCATTGACCGGGAATCCCTGTTGCAGATATCTGGAGACAAATGCTGAAATCCCGTAAGCCACCAATGAAAACAGCTAAGAATCTAATGGATGCTGGTTTCAATTTAAAAGAGGAATGGAAAGAGCAATGGTTTCTTACATCTCCGGAGTGGCCAAGCCTCTTCAATCCAAACCATGCCCCAGCTGGTTTCAGTTTGCCAAGAACGTGATCATCACTAAACAGGTTTCGCACTACTTGTGGAAGATCTGCATTCTCCCTTCACCAGTGGGGCTTCAGGGTCTCTCCAGCATGTGATTGTGATGCATTGGTCCAGACCATGCATCACATAATGGACGAATGCCCTCTGCATGCTTATGGTGGAGACCAGAAAGACTTTGCTGTTGTCTCAGTATCCCTAGTACAATGGATAAATAATTTAGATATCCATGTGTAATTGTTCACTACTTAGTACCATGTATTCTTTGCAGGTTTTTGTATAATATTGTATATACTTGTCCATTACCGGTATGTAAAATTCCATATACACTTAATAATAATCTGATGGTATCCAATATGTTTGACAACCAACCAACAAGAGGGATGGGACCGATAACCCAGATGTTAGGCCGCTTAAAACAACAATTATCATTGTCTTCATCATCATCATCACCAAGAGGGATGACAAAAGGTACCAATTACTCGCTATAAAACATGGTGAATGGAATATAATGGTGTGGGGTTGCTTTTCACTTACTGCTGTTGGTCCTCTGGTTGAGGATAAAGTACAGTGGGGTTGTGGTTAGCAAATGAAGACCCAACCGAAAGAATGGGGTAAGTCCATTTTTTTTCGGAAATGAGTTTATGGCGCATTCTGGTGGCCAGCCATCGTTACTACAGATCAGTTGAAATTAATTTCAAATACTGTAAAAGGCTCGGTCACACAGGAGCGCGGACTGTCCGCGCACTCCGGTCTACCGCCGCGAACTCGGCATTGTTAAATATTGCATCACCCTGGCCAAACCGAACGCGGCCTGCAGACGCGGCTCAGTCTTGTCCTCGGCGGTCGGCCAACCAGTTGTGTTTTCTTACAAAGTTCGCGGGGGTCTGTAGAGAATAAAACAGAAAACACGGCAGAAGAAACAGAAAAAATAATTGATTATTTTATGGGCGAGATAGGCAGGTCTTTCTTACCTTAAAATAAATTAATTTTGATAATTAAGTTCCTTTTTTTTGCATGTATTGTTTAGTCTAATTTTTAGTTGCAGGCTACGTCTTACTTTTGTCAGTACAATATGAATTTCACACGAGGCCGCACAAGTATAATTTCTTTCTTGAAAAATAAATGTGTGAAAAATATTTATTATGCTTTATTATTACCTACCTTAAACAGGCGGCTAGCCTTTCCTTCGCACAAATGAGTCTCCTCCAGTTAGTGGTTTGCTTGGAAATGGTTGGTTCTAGGAGCATACATAATGTCTCAAATTGTTCTCGAGACATTCGAAAATACATGAAGAACCTGTCTTCAAACGAGAACAGTTCCCGGCACAATCTGCAAAACTCCCCATATTCCTCTCTTTTCTAGTTAATTTCGTGAACCCATACTCTCTTTCGTCTCAATGCCAACAGAAGAAGCAATTCTTCTTCGTCAGAGGAACTGTTGGACATGTTGAATTAAAAGGTTAATTAAAATACCACGAGCAGAAAAACAATGTAATGCGCACTTTATCGCGAGTGCTTTCAGACTGGTTCGCCTTCACTTGTCCACAATCTATTTGACCACCCTAATCCGCGGCGGACTGCGGTCGTTCGTTCGCGCGGACAGTCCGCGCTCCTGTGTGACCGAGCCTAAATTATAGCGGAAAGAACGTCCCACATCCTCTCACTTTTTCATCATTTAACTTTAGTTGTTATTTGTTTTACATGTATTTCCTTTATAAGAAATGCATTTGGCAAAAAACTATATTGCTTATCCTCAATTGGGGTGTTTTAAGTACTGTATTTCTCTTTAGTGTTGAGAGTTTAAATTCACTCTCCTGAAATATTTACAGAATGTGACTTACCCCGCTTTTCCCGTGGGGTCTTCAAATGGTAGGCTATGTCATGCATGAAGGAGTATGCCACGTATGTTGCTATTTCAGCACGATAACGATTTCAAACATAAAAAGCTCCTATAATATCCATAATAATACTAATATTGGATAGCAAATATATCCTTCTGTCAATATTTATTCTAATTTCACATGCACCCCATCAGTTATTAGTCAGAAACATTGATTATCAAAAATATGTTATTACAGATTCAAAAGCAGCCATCCAAGCCGTCTCGTCAAATTATAAGCCTCAAAATAAAGAACTGAAAGAATTGTTTTGTATGATAAAAACACTTCAAAGACTCCACAAACAGATCTCATTTCAGTGGATCCCTTCTCATGTTGGAATAGCAGGTTATTTATTTATTTATCGTATGACACACATAAACATTGATATATACATATTTACAGCGACACATGACAAGGCAGGCTCATATCTTTAAATCTAAATTCTGTATCCATTGCAGTGCTGTAGATTTTGCCAACAGGAAGTCAGACCGATTACCCTGATATGCTCTTCTATGGCATTCGTGAACAATGTGGTGAACTGACTGTGAAGGAGCACCGCAGTCACATTGGGGAGAAGGAATTTTACCCCATTGAAGAGTGATTCAGCACAGACCCCGTGGTTAGTCCGGATCCTATTGAGGGCAGGCCACGATCCTCTTGGCAGGTCAAAACCGGGTGCAGCGCTATCTCCAATTAAGTCACTCCAAGCGTCAAGGTTGTTGTTGGTGCTCCATTCATTTCTCCATTGGATATTCGGCTTAAAATTGTTGCCTGTGAGATCTCTAGCATATTTGATGGGTGGATGTCTAGATTTCAGTCGGTTTCTATTCAGAACAGGGATGTCGCAGTGAATAGGAAGAGCTGGATTGCTCATCATTTTCTTTTACTCTCGGATCAGGGCAGCTTTCCTGCGTAGGTCAGGAGGCATGATGTTGCTGAGGACAGGAAGCCAATAAGTCGGCGTAGATCTAATAAGGCCACTGATCAGTCTCATGGTGTTATTGAGTTGGGTATTAATTATCTTTACATGGGGGCTGTTCAGCCAAACTGGAGCACAATATTCAGCAACGGAGAAGACAAGACCTAATGCAGAACCCCTCAGAGTTGTAGCAGCAGCTCCCCAAGTAGTGCCACAAAGCTTCTGCAGGATATTATTCCGGCTTCTAATTTAGGCGGCTGTATTTTCAAGATGTTTTTTTAAATATAATGTGCGATCCAGAGTGACACCTAAATATTTAGGAATAGCAGGTAATGAAGAGGCAGACAGATTAGCCAGAAAAAAGGTACCACACTACAACAACCTGTCAGTCAGACTGATTTTATGTCAGCAAAAAGGATCTTGAAAAATACTATCAAAAACAGGTATAAAGAAATGGCAAAGAAAACAGCAGACCACCAAATTATGGAAGGACATTGATGCTAAATGGGATCAATATAAATTAACACCAAGAAGAGACTTAACACTGGCCATGACTGCCTTGCAGCTCATCTGAAACGAATCAACATCCTGAGATCTGAAGAATGCACACTTTGTCACGAACCTGGAAGTAAAATGGATAAGGGGCACCTGCTACATTGCAACAAACTTGATGCGACTGCTAGAACTTCAGGAAACCTTACACAACTCTATTGGAACGCAAGAAAGCTGATGGATTGGAATCCGGGCTAGCCATAGGAAACAACAACAACAACATATTTATTCAAATAAACTTTAGAACGTCTTGGACATGTTTCGAACCTACTACTGCACTGTATGAGTCTATTTTCATCAATTTATATACGTACTGTACCCGTTCGTCCTGGGGATGCGATGACCCATCTGCTATTACATCGCATTCCTGGAGTTCCAGGACAGAGCGGAGTTAAATGAACCTCTAGTCAAATAAGGAATGTGTCGGAAATTCAGCTGAGTTATCGAAAAAGCAGTTGGGTAACACGAGACAAAGTATCTCTAGGGTCGTTACGGGCTTAAGTTTAATAAAAAATAATGCAAATATAAATGGGCGCCATCAACTGAATTCCTAGCAAACCACCTCCTTTCCTGGTTAAGCCTTACTCAATACAAGGAAAGAAAAAGGAAAATCACATCATCATCAGATCACAACTAAGATAAAAACAAATTTATTTCACTTTGATAGTACGACAGACATTTTAAATATACCTCCTACCTGAGAGTATGGTCGATTGCCAACGTTAAATTGTCATTGTCCAAAAATCGAACCATCTCTTTTCTAATCAAAAATATTTCATCCACATAAAACAGAAATATCTCTAAAGTTCTCTTGGGTTCTCAGGATCACTGTAGCACTATGTCTTTCGTCACTGACATTTGTGAAACCTGAGACCTAATTTCTCTTTAATTTAACATCATAAATGTGGATTTGAAAAAGTTATTAATCTGTCTAAACATACACATATTATAATCACATACTTTAAATATCACGTATTTTATGGCTTGCATAGCATAATTTAAATGTTGAACATGTTAGTCAAATGCTCCTAAACATCGAATAATTAATTTACACTATTTACATTGTCATTCATAATTACTTGTTTGTGAATTACAGAAAATTCACTTCTCATTGGTCATCATTATCATCATCATCATCAAAATTAAATATTTCTCACATTAATTCTCATTTCAAAATTCAACATATTCCTGTCAGAATCATCAACTCATCACCATTAAATCATTTAAATGAAAATTATTATCATCACTTCATTATGCTTTCTAATTATTCACACAATCTTATCTTATTATCTCCTTCAGATTAAATCGTCTTAAATCATCAATACAAATTGTTTAATTCCTCAACTCAAGTTGCAATTCCTCAAATTATATCTCAATTAAATTTATTTTAATTCCATATAAATTCATTAATCATCAGCTTCTTTAATTAATTATCACCTTCTAATTCAGTTATCCATCATCTATCCAATCATCTATTAATTAATTTAAATCAGTTTATTCATCCAATCTTTAATTCATCCATTTATTTAATTCATTGATTTATTCCAAAATTTAATTTATCAACTTATTTAAATTTTACTCTTCTAGTTATTTAGATTCTTATTATTTCCTCTAGTCATTCTGATTTTTATTTCATTAGGTCAGATCATTAACATGCTTAAATTTCAGATTATTATTTCATTAATTATTATTCTCAGAAAATCTTGTATTATCAACTTTATTTATTTGTTTAATTTTCTAACAAATTGTTTAATATGGGTTATAGAACGTTGTCTTACAGTTTTATCCCTTCCAAGTTATATCTCGTATTTAATTTTCATGCCAAAAAATATTATTGCCTCCACGACATCACGTTGGATCTGACTATCCACAACTACATTATATATCCCCCATTCTTCAAATATCACATTTGAATACAACAATTATTCCACAAAACTCCATAAATATTCAGCACATACAGCATGAATCTCAATAATTACGCTAGACTGGGTTCGACAACCTCATGTCTGCTTCAAAATGCATTAGCAACATTGCAACTATCACTTGGCAACTTCCACAAAATGCCTATCACAAACTTCACTTAACCATGTTGCATGATCTACAAAAAATATATAACTGGCTTCAAATTATCAACGCACACAATCTCCAATAACTGTAATTAATCTGATCACATCTAGACAACTTCTTAAACAATTGGAAAAATATTACCTTAGTAATTCAAGATTTGCTTTCAAATAGCATAGATTCTCTTACAGTTCTCATAATTCACATCACAGAAAAACACCAATGTGCTATAATCTCTCATATCAAAATCTGCAATACTGATCTGCCTTAAAATAAATCTGACCATTAATGATTCATCTTACAAGATTCAATTACTTTAAATCCTTCTCAAAGGTATCAAACACAATTATAAAAAATCATCAAAAGCATCAGCTGTAACAGCTGTTAAACTGAAATTACTCTCAAAAGAGTATAGCAACAAAATATTGGATTGGCAAACAAGAATTACAAATGTAACCCTGATGACATTTATCTTTACTTTATTTAACAAAAGTTCGACTGATATGTGACTAGTAGTTCCTTGTTTGATTCACTTACAATCTCATGTACACTCGGATGATAAAAATGAGTCCCTCAATGGCAAGTAAGATGAGTAACCACCGTACAATCGTATAAATACGAAAGACCTCGCCCCGTCGACTAACATGATAGTGCCCTGAACGATGGGTAAGATGAGTAACCACCATACAATCGTATAAATACGAAAGACCCCATCTCGACGACTAAAATGAGTGAATGTACCAGATAGGAATCAACAAGTCTCTAGTTGTCATATAAAAGCGATATTTATTCACTAAAGTGAATAAGATCTTAATATCTCCAAACAATCCAATGGAAAAAAATCCCTACTGATGAATAATACACACTCGCTAGTATGCAATGAACTGATGAAGTAATATAGATAATCAATTGCAGATCACGAGTTCGAAATACTCGTTACACAAAAAAAAACTATTCATGAAAAATATCCTTACTGGAAAAATGTCTAAAAGACCAAACATCTGCTTAATAAAGCCAACCAATGGTGAGAATTTCGTATAATGATGCCTGCCATATCATATGGTAACTCCATATTCTAGCAAAATTTCGAAGCATATAAAGTCAAAGCCATGTCTTAAACAATCGTATCACTCCTATTAGAAAAATATACATGTGTGCCCAGTATTCATGAAAATAATCGTATCAGGTAGTTATAACTCTTACAGTACCTTCTCATAATCAGCTGTTATTAAATTTCAAAGATCGTCGATTTTCCCTATGTAATGAATTTCTCGAAAGATCGGCGTGAATATCATTCCATCCATGCAATGACGATTGCCTTCGAATCCCAAGTGAATCAGCTGGTGGACCTCCTTCTCGTCAGGAATCGAATCCATCGCTCCGTGGTGCCATCGCGTCTCTTTCTGCGTTTACTCCGACATGATAAACTTCTGGTTATCCATAGCGGATATTGTCCAAATCCTCACGAAAAAGTTCATAGAAACAGCGGACCCCCTATTCCTCTTCTACGTTACGCCACTGTTCTATACAATGTTCAGTTTAAGTGTTGAAAGTTCAATTTCCTCAGCGGTTTAGTTTTACTTGTAGAAAATAAAATTGTTTCATCAGAGTGTCTAAGTTTATGACACACCCTGTATCTGTGTTCATACTCGGTAATTCATAACACTTCTTAAGACTGACTTGCATTAATGCACGAGCTAATGTTCCTAAGTGCATATGCTTACAACATTCCGTTTGCTCAAAAATTGTTAATGTTACTTGGACTGCGTTATGAAATGCATAGTCGTAATGTCATTAAGAAAAACTATGTCCATTCGAAGTTCTAAGTTGCAGTATCACGTAACTATTTTGTATAATTCAAATGCTGAATAAACGTTCTAACTCAATGTAGTGATGAAGTTCAGCTTCTGTTATAATGCTTGCTTATAAAGTTGGAATTAACCCGCACGGTTCTACTGCAATGCTATAATCATCATGCCGTTCTGCGTTGAAATGCAGCTTGGAATAAAATTCTCCAACTACTCGCAATGCTGTTTTAAGGAACCCCGGCCTCCTATGCTTGTGTGCTGCGGCTGTTCGACCGGCCCACTGACCTACTTGTCGCTCGCCGCTCGGAGAAGCCGAAACTGTCCCCTGCACTTTCCGTGACAGTTTCTGTTCGCTGTTCGGTGAAGCTGAAACTGTCGCCTTCACTTTCCGTGACAGTTTCTGTTCGCGACGCGATCTGTACCATGCGCTTGGCGTGTGCTACTCAGCTCAACTTTCTTGCTTGGCTCACAGAGCCCCACTGACAGTTTCTGCACTGGCTCGACCCTTACCTGCTTGGTGCGGTCACGTGACGTCCTCCCCACTACCGTGGTCTTGCGTCACAAATACAATCTCGAACCCCCATCATCTCGGCTATTAAGTTATAAAATATCTTAAGGGTTATCTGACTTCCTTCAAATTATTACCACATATAATGCATGTTATATCTCCTCTTCTAAGATGTTTAAATACCATGTTCCATATAGATCATTAATAAAGCTTCGTAATTCCATCCATAATTCCATCTGCTTACAGATGTCAGTGCCTTCTAAATCCTAGACCTACTACGTCATCCTGACATTCCTCTTGACTCGATCTGAGCGCTATCTTTTCTTACCTCTTCTCAAAACCTCAACTACGGCTTAATGTCTGCTGGCGTAGCCGATAGCCTCAACTAGGTATCGGGTACATCTCTCCCGTACATCTCCTTTTTTTTTATCAGGATTGAGAAAAAAATACACTCTCAGGCATTCTATATTCAACACATGTACACGATAGCTCTACAATTCTCTTAATCAGCATGATGGTACTTTCAAATGCTAGCTGCATTAAAAGTTCCTATTATACTGTTGACCTTGGCTCCAGTTATTTCTACCACGATATCTATTGTTGTATCGATTCCGATCTTGATATCTGGAATTCTGGTTATAATTTCTATATCGGCTGTCTCTTGCCTCCTGATCGTATGGCCTCTCATATGGTCCTCTATACCAATCATTTCCACGAACGTTACGGATGTTTCCTCGATTTCCTTCGTTCCTTCTGTTTTCCCAGGAATCTCTTCTGTCCGTTTGAGCTGCGTTATCAACGACTACCGCATTCACCTCTTGCGTGTTCCTGTTGTCGTTTCTTGTATTTCTAGGCGTAACTTGAGCGCTTGTGTAGTCCAATCGCCGTAAAATGTCGTCATAGTGCTCAAGTGTATTTGCTCCCGACGCTATGAGTGATCGTTGTACCTCAATCGGTAACTGTCTCGCTATAGCTTGCAAATGCTCTTCTTCAGGCAATGGAGGAATCAGAAATTGCAATTTAGCCAGCTGTGACGTAAAATAATTGGCATAATGCGTCGGATGTGACGTGGAATAACGCTTCGAGTACATTTCCGCTCTTACGTTCAGTTGATCCTCGGCACTCCAAAATCTCCTCAAGAATGCTATGGCAAATTGCTCCATATTCGCAAAATTGCTTCTGAATGCTCTAAACCAAGTAAGCGCAGACCCGTCTAAGGCGCGTTCGACTATCCTTAGCTCTCTTTCTTTGGCTACTCTATGCTCCGCCATGTAGTCTCGAATATCTCGCAGAAATTCGACTGGTGTGACCCCTGTATTTCCAGAAAACTTCCTCGGCTTGTCATCCAGATTTCTTATAATGGTATCTGGACCTGAGTATCGTTCGCTTGTACCCATCGTACTCCTATTTGAACTTGGATTATCCTGAGGGGTTGAACTTGCCCTTTCGAATGTCACATTCGGTTGCGTTTGACGGTCTTCTCCCATACTAACTTCCTGATTACCCATACTGCGGTCTATCGCTGTCTGATTCATCGACATTTCCCCTGATGTAGTATTTTGACTGGTGAAACTGTTAATCATAGATTCTAGCTTAGTTATCCTATCTTCTGCCAATTTCTCCACGGTCTTGACCTGAGTCTTTAACTCATCTAGCGATGTAACATCCTGCGTTTTGTTACTCTCGTCTAAATCGTTTTTCAACTTGTCAATCTTGTCTTCGCATGTATTCTTTACTGACGCGACTTGTTCCTTTAACAGATCAACATCTGTCCTAAATAGAGTTGAATCTATCTTCATCGCTTCCTTGTTCTCCGTAAATCTCGCTTCTAAGTTCACCATACCTGCGATTAATTTCTCGTCTAATCCTGCACGTTTTTCTTTTGCTTCGGCATCGACCTCACTATACCGTTCTTCCACGATTGCACCGACTCTATTTTTGAATAAAGCTAAGTTTTCATTAACCTTTTGCTCTATATCATCATCCATCTTCCTAATATCTTTCTGCAATTGATTCTCTAATGATTTTAAATTAGAATTAACCTCTCCTAAGACATCCTCTTTAATGGTCCCAATTACTGACTTTAAATCCTTAATCTCATTACCCAGATTCATTTCTAGACCTTTGATTTTAGTCTCGAAAGATACTTCGGTAGACCACTCTTGAATCTTGCCTACATCTGCCACGAAACCATCGATGTCGAATCTCAACTTCGATACATCCGATTTAATGTCTTTCTGTATGGACATAACGTCTGTTCTTAAAGTAAGAATATTTTCTTCTCCCCTACTTTCTAATTCAATAATATTCTTTCTTAATATTTGAACATTTTCCTCTCCTTTCATATTTACTGCAATTATATCTAATTGTAAAGTCTTAAGCATTTCATTATTCTTTAAAGTTAATCTATTCTCTAATCTAGTTAACTTGTTTTCTAACTCTGTGTTAGTTTCTTCACTACGAGCTTGTAATTTCTCTTCCAATGATTTAAAATTGTCTTCACTATTTGACTGTAATCTTTCTTCTAATGATTTAAAACTATCCTTCAAGTTAGCTTCACTAGCTTTCAAATGACTTTCAGTACTAGTCTGTAATCTAGTCTCCAATGACTTTAAATTATCCTCACTAGTTGACTGTAATCTGGTCTCTAATGACTTTAAACTTTCTTCACTATTTGACTGTAGCCTAGTCTCTAATAACTTTAAACTGTCGTTCAGATTGCCTTCGTTACTAGCCTGTAATGCTTGTACATTTTCTTTACATCTAGCTTCTAACCTAGCTTCTGAACTATTTATCTGTTCTTTAACTTCCGTTTCCATTTTAGAAATAGTTTCTGCAATACCAGACATACCACTCTGCAACTCTCCTAACACCTTAGCTAAATCTTCCGGCAACATAATTATATTTTCAATAGACGTTTAATTCAGAGACGTTAGACAACAACACATCACAATGTCTCAATTCCTGCATTCACTTGGGTATAGGAAAAATGACTTATAACTAACATGATATAATACTAATACGATTAACATGAACACTGGAATGGGCACACAAGTTTATTGTCTGACTAAGTTTAATAAATTTTATAACACAATTAAATGAACTTGAGATCAATCTCTCAGTAATCTAAATCTGATGTGATTTCATAGAATAAACAAAATCGAAGCCCCACAGGTGGGTAAAGCCAATTCTCCCTCTCTCTCTGTACCCGTTCGTCCTGGGGATGCGATGACCCATCTGCTATTACATCGCATTCCTGGAGTTCCAGGACAGAGCGGAGTTAAATGAACCTCTAGTCAAATAAGGAATGTGTCGGAAATTCAGCTGAGTTATCGAAAAATCAGTTGGGTAACACGAGACAAAGTATCTCTAGGGTCGTTACGGGCTTAAGTTTAATAAAAAATAATGCAAATATAAATGGGCGCCATCAACTGAATTCCTAGCAAACCACCTCCTTTCCTGGTTAAGCCTTACTCAATACAAGGAAAGAAAAAGGAAAATCACATCATCATCAGATCACAACTAAGATAAAAACAAATTTATTTCACTTTGATAGTACGACAGACATTTTAAATATACCTCCTACCTGAGAGTATGGTCGATTGCCAACGTTAAATTGTCATTGTCCAAAAATCGAACCATCTCTTTTCTAATCAAAAATATTTCATCCACATAAAACAGAAAAATCTCTAAAGTTCTCTTGGGTTCTCAGGATCACTGTAGCACTATGTCTTTCGTCACTGACATTTGTGAAACCTGAGACCTAATTTCTCTTTAATTTAACATCATAAATGTGGATTTGAAAAAGTTATTAATCTGTCTAAACATACACATATTATAATCACATACTTTAAATATCACGTATTTTATGGCTTGCATGGCATAATTTAAATGTTGAACATGTTAGTCCAATGCTCCTAAACATCGAATAATTAATTTACACTATTTGCATTGTCATTCATAATTACTTGTTTGTGAATTACAGAAAATTCACTTCTCATTGGTCATCATTATCATCATCATCATCAAAATTAAATATTTCTCACATTAATTCTCATTTCAAAATTCAACATATTCCTGTCAGAATCATCAACTCATCACCATTAAATCATTTAAATGAAAATTATTATCATCACTTCATTATGCTTTCTAATTATTCACACAATCTTATCTTATTATCTCCTTCAGATTAAATCGTCTTAAATCATCAATACAAATTGTTTAATTCCTCAACTCAAGTTGCAATTCCTCAAATTATATCTCAATTAAATTTATTTTAATTCCATATAAATTCATTAATCATCAGCTTCTTTAATTAATTATCACCTTCTAATTCAGTTATCCATCATCTATCCAATCATCTATTAATTAATTTAAATCAGTTTATTCATCCAATCTTTAATTCATCCATTTATTTAATTCATTGATTTATTCCAAAATTTAATTTATCAACTTATTTAAATTTTACTCTTCTGGTTATTTAGATTCTTATTATTTCCTCTAGTCATTCTGATTTTTATTTCATTAGGTCAGATCATTTATATGCTTAAATTTCAGATTATTATTTCATTAATTATTATTCTCAGAAAATCTTGTATTATCAACTTTATTTATTTGTTTAATTTTCTAACAAATTGTTTAATATTGGTTATAGAACGTTGTCTTACAGTTTTATCACTTCCAAGTTATATCTCGTATTTAATTTTCATGCCAAAAAATATTATTGCCTCCACGACATCACGTTGGATCTGACTATCCACAACTACATTATATATCCTCCATTCTTCAAATATCACATTTGAATACAACAATTATTCCACAAAACTCCATAAATATTCAGCACATACAGCATGAATCTCAATAATTACGCTAGACTGGGTTCGACAACCTCATGTCTGCTTCAAAATGCATTAGCAACATTGCAACTATCACTTGGCAACTTCCACAAAATGCCTATCACAAACTTCACTTAACCATGTTGCATGATCTACAAAAAATATATAACTGGCTTCAAATTATCAACGCACACAATCTCCAATAACTGTAATTAATCTGATCACATCTAGACAACTTCTTAAACAACTGGAAAAATATTACCTTAGTAATTCAAGATTTGCTTTCAAATAGCATAGATTCTCTTACAATTCTCATAATTCACATCACAGAAAAACACCAATGTGCTATAATCTCTCATATCAAAATCTGCAATACTGATCTGCCTTAAAATAAATCTGACCATTAATGATTCATCTTACAAGATTCAATTACTTTAAATCCTTCTCAAAGGTATCAAACACAATTATAAAAAATCATCAAAAGCATCAGCTGTAACAGCTGTTAAACTGAAATTACTCTCAAAAGAGTATAGCAACAAAATATTGGATTGGCAAACAAGAATTACAAATGTAACCCTGCTGACATTTATCTTTACTTTATTTAACAAAAGTTCGACTGATATGTGACTAGTAGTTCCTTGTTTGATTCACTTACAATCTCATGTACACTCGGATGATAAAAATGAGTCCCTCAATGGCAAGTAAGATGAGTAACCACCGTACAATCGTATAAATACGAAAGACCTCGCCCCGTCGACTACCATGATAGTGCCCTAAGCGATGGGTAAGATGAGTAGCCACCATACAATCGTATAATATACGAAAGACCCCATCTCGACGACTAAAATGAGTGAATGTACCAGATAGGAATCAACAAGTCTCTAGTTGTCATATAAAAGCGATATTTATTCACTAAAGTGAATAAGATCTTAATATCTCCAAACAATCCAATGGAAAAAAATCCCTACTGATGAATAATACACACTCGCTAGTATGCAATGAACTGATGAAGTAATATAGATAATCAATTGCAGATCACGAGTTCGAAATACTCGTTACACAATAAAAACTATTCATGAAAAATATCCTTACTGGAAAAATGTCTAAAAGACCAAACATCTGCTTAATAAAGCCAACCAATGGTGAGAATTTCGTATAATGATGCCTGCCATATCATATGGTAACTCCATATTCTAGCAAAATGTCGAAGCATATAAAGTCAAAGCCATGTCTTAAACAATCGTATCACTCCTATTAGAAAAATATACATGTGTGCCCAGTATTCATGAAAATAATCGTATCAGGTAGTTATAACTCTTACAGTACCTTCTCATAATCAGCTGTTATTAAATTTCAAAGATCGTCGATTTTCCCTATGTAATGAATTTCTCGAAAGATCGGCGTGAATATCATTCCATCCATGCAATGACGATTGCCTTCGAATCCCAAGTGAATCAGCTGGTGGACCTCCTTCTCGTCAGGAATCGAATCCATCGCTCCGTGGTGCCATCGCGTCTCTTTCTGCGTTTACTCCGACATGATAAACTTCTGGTTATCCATAGCGGATATTGTCCAAATCCTCACGAAAAAGTTCATAGAAACAGCGGACCCCCTATTCCTCTTCTACGTTACGCCACTGTTCTATACAATGTTCAGTTTAAGTGTTGAAAGTTCAATTTCCACAGCGGTTTAGTTTTACTTGTAGAAAATAAAATTGTTTCATCAGAGTGTCTAAGTTTATGACACACCCTGTATCTGTGTTCATACTCGGTAATTCATAACACTTCTTAAGACTGACTTGCATTAATGCACGAGCTAATGTTCCTAAGTGCATATGCTTACAACATTCCGTTTGCTCAAAAATTGTTAATGTTACTTGGACTGCGTTATGAAATGCATAGTCGTAATGTCATTAAGAAAAACTATGTCCATTCGAAGTTCTAAGTTGCAGTATCACGTAACTATTTTGTATAATTCAAATGCTGAATAAACGTTCTAACTCAATGTAGTGATGAAGTTCAGCTTCTGTTATAATGCTTGCTTATAAAGTTGGAATTAACCCGCACGGTTCTACTGCAATGCTATAATCATCATGCCGTTCTGCGTTGAAATGCAGCTTGGAATAAAATTCTCCAACTACTCGCAATGCTGTTTTAAGGAACCCCGGCCTCCTATGCTTGTGTGCTGCGGCTGTTCGACCGGCCCACTGACCTACTTGTCGCTCGCCGCTCGGAGAAGCCGAAACTGTCCCCTGCACTTTCCGTGACAGTTTCTGTTCGCTGCTCGGTGAAGCTGAAACTGTCGCCTTCACTTTCCGTGACAGTTTCTGTTCGCGACGCGATCTGTACCATGCGCTTGGCGTGTGCTACTCAGCTCAACTTTCTTGCTTGGCTCACAGAGCCCCACTGACAGTTTCTGTACTGGCTCGACCCTTACCTGCTTGGTGCGGTCACGTGACGTCCTCCCCACTACCGTGGTCTTGCGTCACAAATACAATCTCGAACCCCCATCATCTCGGCTATTAAGTTATAAAATAACTTAAGGGTTATCTGACTTCCTTCAAATTATTACCACATATAATGCATGTTATATCTCCTCTTCTAAGATGTTTAAATACCATGTTCCATATAGATCATTAATAAAGCTTCGTAATTCCATCCATAATTCCATCTGCTTACAGATGTCAGTGCCTTCTAAATCATAGACCTACTACGTCATCCTGACATTCCTCTTGACTCGATCTGAGCGCTATCTTTTCTTACCTCTTCTCAAAACCTCAACTACGGCTTAATGTCTGCTGGCGTAGCCGATAGCCTCAACTAGGTATCGGGTACAGTACCAACAACTAAATTACTTACAAAACGAATATAATCAAAGTGTTAAGAAATTGAAAGATTACAGTAAGTTTTGAATATTATGGGAGTAGAAACTAAATAGTCTTCCAAATAACAAATGGAATACAAAATTTGAAGTAGAAAAGCAGTAAAAGTAAAAGATTTGTAAAAAAATAGTTAAGAAGGTATATTTATTTATTTATTTATTATTTAGCGTATGGCTAGAGATACAGGAGAATTTATATACATAAATCCAAATTCTGGATATAGCCAACAGTCTCTGGGGTCACGAGAGCAAAGTCACTAGCACTGCCACTGTACTTTCTTTTGTTGCACTCGGTGATGATGTGCTGGATCGTCTGTTCTGTAGCACCACAGGCAACTCAGGCGTTGAAATTCTGTTCCACTTGTAGTGGAAGGCTGCACAGTTCCCATGGTTGGTTCGTATCCGGTTCAATATGGACCATAAACTACGAGGGTGGTTGAAACCAGGTGGCGGAGTCTTCTTCACAGGAGGCATTGTTGGACAACATTTGTTGTTGAGTCTCTTCTGCCACTCAACGAAAGTTTGGTAGTTGCTGTTCCTCAAATTCATGGCATCTCGTATTGATGGTTTTCTGGAACGCAGGCGACCAGTAAAAGACACTGCACACGATTGTGCGGATATTTAAAAATACTGGTAAGACTAAGGACCTGCCTGTCTCCATTAAAACTTCAGCTGGAATATGCTGCAGGCGTGCGATCCATATTGATCATACTTGATAAATGAGTTGGAAAGGATGTAATGGGAGACAATAGGTGGACAAGTACTGTGAGTGAAATGATTCAGAATATCTGTTGGGACAGTTTGGCAATAGATATTGTAGAGAATGCACGGGAAGATATTTGTGGGGAACTAAGAATGGCGGGAGTATACAGGGGCAGTCAGTAGTTCTGGTGCTTTGTTTATGATAATATGTTGAATAATATGAAAATGATAAAAACTGACATGAGGTTTGGAACCTTCACCAACAATATGATCTGATAAGATGAGCCCGTAGATCCCTGATGGGCGAGGGCCTTCACATCCAATGAGGTTGTCTCCAGTTGTCTGGTGTTGAGATCACACCATTTCTGGACTGTATACATCTAAGTACCGGTAGTTATTCGTTGTTATTAAAAATACTAGGAATATTCAACTTAAAACACAGAAGTTGGAGAATTTACTTAAATACCTTACCTTTAACCAGTGGCTTACGGAGGATTTCCTTCCGGGAGGGGGGTTCATGAATATTATAGTAAGGTAATTGTGTATATTATTAAAGGGGCAGATGGCCTCGCTGTTCCGCCCCTTAAAACGACAGTCTTACCACCCCTCGTCAGTTTGCTTATGCTGATGACCTGGTGATAGTAACTCAACATTCCTCTACCGAACAGATTGAGGAAATTCTTAATGCAGATCTCTCTACCTTGATTGATTACTTCAGAAAGTGGTGTCTGAGACCAAATACCACCAAAACAGAAAGTTGTTTTTTCCATCTCAACAACCGACAGGCAAATGCTGCTTTAAAGGTCTCACTTGATGGTTCACCACTACCTTACAACCCTCACCCAAAATACCTGGGCGTTAGTCTCGATCGCACGCTATCTTTCAAGAAACACCTGAACAATAGTGCTGCTAAACTATAGACTAGGAACAACATCCTCCACAAACTCGCTGGTTCAACATGGGGAACTTCTGCATCCACTCTTCGAATATCAGCAATGTTAAGAAGATCGACGTAGTCTTGAATCAAACCTTGCGTATCATCAGCGGCACCGTTAAATCTACTCCTCTGTTTTGGTTACCTGTGTTGAGACACATTGAGCCTCCAGATATACGACGCCTCAACAACCTGGTAAGAGAGTACAGAAAAATAACATCAAACACAGCCCTTCCTATCCACCAGGACATAGCTGTAGGATTCAGGCGCTTAAAATCGAGATCACCACCAGTTCAGACGGCACAGTTGCTCATCAGCAGAAGCTATAATGGAAAAGCAGAATGGCAATATGTTTGGAACGGCACAGCTCCGAAGGACTGGCAGCCATTATTTAACATCAAGCACCCTCCGGCTGGTTTTGATCTCCCACGAAGAACATGGGTTGCCCTCAACAGAATCCGAACCAAGCACGGGCGATGTGGCTCACTGCTTCATAAGTGGAGCATGCGAACTTCCCCCAGCTGTGACTGCGGTGCAGTGAATCAAACCATCCACCATATTGTAGCAGAATGTCCGAGGAGGGCGTACTCTGGATCAATGGACGACTTACTGGTGACATCTACTCAGGCCATACAGTGGCTAGACGAACTGGACACACAGCTGTGAAGTCTGTAGGGCTAAGTTGATTGTTTTAATGGTTTGCTCCCTTTTATTTGTATATATGGTGTATATATGTAAATAGTATATCGTTTTTGTGTACAATGCCATAAGCATAAATAAATAAAATAAAAAACGACAGTCATCAACATACATAATTAAAATGATATTTCGATTAATGTTCTTAAAAACAGTAATTAAATAACCGTTCTCTTTGCATGAAAACAATTTTAGGCCTCATTATTTTCTCACCAAATTAAAAAATGAAAAAATCTAAAAATATGGAAAACAGTAACTAAATATTACAACTGAAATGATGCAGTCCATACGTGGTTGCTTATAATATTGATATTATGTGAGAGAAAAATAATGTTCCACACTCCATATTCTTACTATTGACTGTCTGTATCATTGATAGGAATAAATTGCAGAAAATCCTCATGTACCGAATTATCTTTAACGAAACGGACAAACACAATTAAAGCAACCCAAAGCGACGTGAAAAAAGTTACTGATCACTCACTTCAACAGCAAAACTGATCCATGGCAAGCTCCAATTCTGAAGGAGTCGTCTCGCTGCGAGTAGAGTGCAGGACATTTACCAAGTGATGAACGTGACCTATTTTAAAATATATACAGGGGTTAAGACGCCTCACTAGCGATAGTGTAAAACAAGTGATAGATGGGGCAATATAAAGATTGAAGTAAAAAAAAATGTCTCTGGGGGGGATTTAAACCCTAACCCTCCCCCGTCGCACAGTGGGTCAAAATCGAAATCTAGGGGGACAAAATTATTTTACGTTTTAATCATGAATTTAGAGTGAAAGCAACGTAAATAATTTGTTTACTTCATAATAAACATCAGTTAAGACCTTTTAAGCTACGTCTACACATGCAAGAAATTGTCTATGACTAGGAGTTGGATAGAGCATTCAGGTATCTCTTCAGAACTATTTTCTACCCCTCATTTACTTTTAACAAAGTCACAAAGTTCCACTTTTGACATAATCGTCAAACCCAGTGCTTCAAACAGTTGTAAACGTGTGAGAACTGGTTGCGCGGCATCTTCTAAAACGTAAAATAACTAAGTAAGTTGCAAAAAGATGCAAAAAATCTTATAACAGGCGTAAACTACAATCATCCCAATCATCTAATAAAAACAGGGCTATGTGGTCCGTGTTAAAGAAAGAAACTGGAAAAACTGCTAAAATACAAAGGAACATTACACTGACCAGAAATAATAAAGTGATAAATAATCCAGAGGAAATAGCAAACACTTTCAATGACTATTTTCTGGAAATTCCACAAAAATTATTAATTAAATCACAGGTAAATACACTAAATTCTAATAATAAAATAAATATATGTAGTGATTCTTTATTTATAAATCATGGCACAAGTGAAGGGGTAAGAATAGTTATAAAAGAGCTAAAAATAAATTTTGTGCTGGCATTGATGGCATCCCAGATGCAATTTTATAGAAATGTGCAGAAAATATAATAAATCCACTTACACACTTAATGAAAATGAAAATCCACAGTCTGCTTCCAGTCTCCGACCGGGTCAGGAATGGAATGAATGAAGCCCCCATCTAGCGGCGAGGATATGAACTGTGCCGGCTGCCGAGGCCTGACGCACTCCTCTGGGGCAATGATTAAATGAATGACAGATGAAATGAAATGATAGTGGAGAGTGTTGCTGGAATGAAATGTTGACAGGGAAAACCGGAGTACCCGGAGAAAAACCTGTCTGCCTCCGTTTTGTCCAGCACAGATCTCACATGGAGTGACCGGGATTTGAACCACGGACCCAGCGGTGAGAGGCCGGCGTGCTGCCGCCTAAGCCACGGAGGCTTACTTACACACTTAATAAACAGTTCAATTCTCTCAGGAACTTACCCGGATATTTTGAAGTTATCAAAAGTAATTCCAGTGCACAAAAACGGTTCAAAAGATGAATTAGATAACTATCGTCCTATTACCTTACCAACTTGTATCGCAAAAATTGTGGAAAAAATCATGTATAGGAGACTGATAAGTTGTATAGAAAAAAATAAAATATTATCAAACTCACAACATGGATTCAGAACGGAAAAATCTACACAGACAGCAATTTATGAATGTATTAATAGTATACTGAAATTAATTGACAATAAGGAACATGTAACTGGCCTATTCTTGGATTTATCGAAAGCATTTGATGTTGTTGACCATAAAATCCTCCTTACAAAACTAAATCAATATGGTATTAGAGGTCTAGCTAATAAATGTATAGAGTCTTACTTAACAAGGCGTAAGCAAATAGTAAGCTTGAGACACAAGGATGATGGAACCAAATTACTTAATGAAACATTGTCCAATGAGGGAATTATTAAATTTGGAGTACCCCAAGGATCGGTTTTGGGCCCACTACTCTTCCTTCTATATATCAATGATATAACACAGAACGTTCATTCACATAAGGAAATTTTGTTTGCGGACGATACAACACTCGTAATAAAAGGTGAAACTAAACAGGTCATACAGCAGTCTGCTGACTCCGTCACAGGAGAGTTAACTAAATGGTCACAACATAATCGCCTCATAATCAACTATAAAAAAACTATGTCTAAATTTCCCCACTATACAGAATAGGAATCCTGCGAAGCCCAATATAACATTAAATGGTCATCAAATAGAAAATAAATCAGAAACAAAGTTTTTAGGACTATGGATACAACATGACTTGAAATGGAATAAACATATACAATATCTGAATACTAAACTGAACTCGATGTGCTTTGCGTTACGTATTTTGAAAACCTGCACTAGCATGCACACATTAAGAAATACTTATTTTGCTTATTTCCATTCATACTTAAGATATGGGGTCATATTTTGGGGTATATCGCCAGGTATGTACTAAGCACGTTTAGGATACAAAAGAGGGCGATTAGAATTATGGCAAATGTAAACACTAGAGAATCATGTAGACCTCTGTTTAAAAATTTAAACATTCTCCCTCTGCCCTGTATGTATATATATATATCTTTGAAAGTATTATGTTTTGTAAAAATAACTTAATGAATAAGAATGTTTTTCTTAAAACAAACAATGATGTTCATAGGCATAACACAATACAAAATCAAAACATTCTTATTTCACACACACACATAAGCATATATCAAAAAGGAACTTATCACACAGGAGTTAAATTATACAATAAACTACCCCATTATATAAAACTTGCCCCAAAAATAAAAACCATTGATAGAATGTTGAAAGCTTATCTGCAGTGCCATTGTTTTTACTCTGTAGTTGAATATCTTAGTGTATAGAAACGATGAAATCTATATTTATAGTTTACTTTTCTATTTTAATTGTAATATCTAGCTGTAAGTTGTTGTATTTATAGAATTAAGTTTTCATATTATGATAATAGAATAAGGTGTAAATAGTTGTACAATAAGATTGTATCTCTTAAGATCTGTTATTATAATAAGTTATAAATAGTTATAGTAGGCCTATTACTATTACTGTATATACCTATTAGTACTTTTATTTTATAGATGTAAATTCTGACGTGTCCTATATCAAAAATGTATTGTATACATGTATTTGATCAAATGGAATTAATAAAACTATTTATATTTATATTTATGACTTTATCTACATTTTAACATTAAATAGAAAGTGACGCGACATACTAAAAATCTAAGCGAAAATCTAATTTTAAAAATAATAATTAAATGTTATATAATGCAAATACTGTATAGCTAAAATTACGTAACAATTACACCCATTAATAACTGAAACACGTTACAAAGATCATACCTTCAGCTGTATATTCCATCTTAAAGCATCATACTAACCACAAAGACCCACCCTCAAATTCAGACTGCTCGAACAGTGGTGACAGATTTACACTAAGATGCGTTTATATCCCAGAATAGTGAGCGGCAATTATATGAGAATGCTGTAGAAGTAAAAAAAAATTTTTTTTTAATTATGAAAATAAATAATTTTGGCCTCCTAGATTTCGATTTTGACCCCACTGTGGTCGGTACGCCACTGCCTTTAACATTCCTATTCAGTCTGTGTTTAATATTGAGTCAGAAGAATGCCTAGTACATAAGTTACTGTTTATACCATGGAAGTAAGGTTAATTGCTTTCCTCGATGTACTATCATTCTTCATGTCATTGCTTCACCTAACAATAGCGAATCATTGACATGAAGCTGTTTCCCGCGGAAAGATGTGCGCGCCACCATTTTCGATCAGAGCCACTGTCCTGGCAACATCTTCAGGCCTCAAGCGCATATTCGTTTCTGAATTGCACATGAACAACTGAGGATATGACTGTATTGATCTCTTTCTACGCCAACAAGCGGCAAAAGAAAAAATAAGAAAAAAGACACGGATAGTCAGTCTGAAACAAGGCTTATAAACTACAGAGGTTGCCTCAATTTTCACTCACCAATCAGCGCTCACAAGGCGGATGACGTCACAAGATACCAAACGCGCCATGTGGGGAACGTAACGAAACTGTCAACATCAGCTGTTGAGTACGCAAAGAACAGTTTATTCTCATAAAATTATTGGTAAATGGGTGATAAAATAACTGAATGTAGCCTACTTACATTTTATGTTGTGATCTTCTTGAATTTCTTGGAAATTCACCTAGACTCGGTAGCAATATCGTGGGTGTTAGTGACTTCCAATAACCACTTCTTATGCAAGATAGAATTGGAATGTTTCAATCTGATGAAGAAAATTGTTATCACAGCTGCCTCAACCCCACCAGACGGTACGTCAGGAACTTCTCTAGACACAAAATCTGTCGTTCGTCTTAGAACGTTCTTGCCTAGTTGAAATACGTATTTTCCGTGAAATGTGACGAATTTTGCTGAAATGTGCCGGAACTGGTTAAGCCAAGTTTGTGAGGGACCGGTCATACCACCGTATGACAAGTGTTTAATCCTGGTTGGTAATGCATAATCGTGTTGAGTTTGCATTCCATAGATTAAGTTCCCAAGTTGTGGAAATTTATCTTGGAACTTGTGGACTACATAACCTGCAACATGCCATCTTCCTCACTTTGTTCCATGATATTGGCAATGAAGGACTCTGGTTGCACATTGCTCCCTAAGGTTGGTTCTGGAAGCACGTTACTTGATTCAGACACTATGCCAGCTTTGTTTAGTGCTTTAGCAACTACATAATCATCTGATTCTGGATCAGCAGTGTTTGTTTGCTTTTGAACAACTCCTGGATTTTTTCCTAAAATAATCATCCCCATCAGTCTGTAAATGCAGTCAAGGGGAGAAGGATGATCGTAAAACCACCACGAGTTCGCAATTGTGAAAAGAGGTTTTTCCAGTACCGGTACATCTTGATTTAGCCTATGTCATAGAATGTACTTTGTATTATGCCTACGGGTCATATCTTGGTACAGAAGTCGAAGGGATTTTATTGAAATGATGACTGCTTTCTGGAATATTTGCAAACAACTTTTACCAATGCAAAGAGAATTACTCCTGAAATTTTCCATTTTGTCCAAAATCAAAATACCATGCATGGGCGTATATAAGGGGGGGGGCTGAGGGGGCTCCAGATCCCCCCCGAAAAGAGCCAAATTGGGTACAACATACAATGTATTTCACAGTTTCCATTCATATTCCATAGGCTATAATAGAAAATTCATTAAGTACTCACAATTTTCCACGATAGTCTGCCCCTCCCCCCCCCCCCATCGAAAAAATTGTATATACGCCCCTGATACCATGTACGAAATATGTCAAAAATATTAACAGCTTTAAAATCATCCTAGCAGGTCATCAAAACTTAAGAGTAGGCCAGCTAGGCTCACTTACCGTTTGGTTTTAGAGTCCTTGGAAATCTTGGCTTTATATTAAGCAATTCGGCCCTGTAGTCTAATTCGAAGTCTTCACTCTTAAAGTGGAGGGAACATATCCTACTTGTCTGAGGGTTGCAATGACCTTTTCGCTTACATGCAGCAATCCACTGATTGCGAAGGCATTCGTCGTGAAAAACGACACGTCATTTCCAACTTTATAATAACTGTGACAAACTGCCACAGCACATCTTTGGCCTGGCATGATTATAAAAAATGGCTTAAAACACTGCAATCCATACAATATAATGTGTGGGAAAGTTGACTTTCCTTGCATATCTCGCGCCTCGCGCGCTACGAGGAAACGTGTGACGTCACGTCCTTTCCCTTCCCTCCGCGATCCCCTCGCCTAAGAGCTCCATATTGAGGCAACCTCTGTAGTTTACTAGCCTTGAGTCTGAAAGACTGGACTTTATATCATTTTAAATGCTAGCTGCCGAGTACCAAGAAGGCAGTGCGACAACAAAGTTTAGATTCTATTTTGTTTCTTCACTGCCTACTTGATTGTTCTCACACTGCCTTCTTGAAACTCTGTTCTCGCACTGCCTTTTTGATACCCGGCTGCTACATCGTACTATGACGTCACATACTTCAGTGCATTCTAAGTACATTTCGTCCCGTCACCGTAACGTAACGCCAGACCTCAGCGTAACGGCGAAGTCGACAAGATCATTTAAAATGATAAAACAAAACATTGCATTGTTGACGATAGCGATGGCGCGCACATCTTTCCGCGGGAAACAGCATCATGTCAAAGATTCACTATTGTTACGTGAAACAATGACTTGAAGAATGTTAATGCATCCAGGAAACCAATTTAACCTTACTTCCTTGCTATAACTACTGTATGTACTGTACTAGGCCCATACCGTTCATACACACATCAAAAAAAGTTTTGCATCACCTCGGTTCCAAGAGTTCCGGAACCTTTAAATACAAAGGGAATAGAGATCAACACAAACAACATTTCAGCTCGTTTTATTGCTCATGAGACCCACACATTGCATGTTGTACCATCATACAGCTAGACTTTCAGCATTTGTGGTCCAGATTGCAGTACACACCACTACCTCTAATACCCAGTAGCACGTCCTCTTGCATTGATGCATGCCTGTATTCGTCGTGGCATACTATCCACAAGTTCATCAAGACACTGTTGGTCCAAATTGTCCCACTCCTCAACGACAATTCGGCGTAAATCTCTCAGAGTGGTTGGTGGGTCAAGACGTCCATAAACAGCCCTTTTCAACATATCCCAGGCATGTTCGATAGGGTTCATGTCTGGCGAACATGCTGGCCACTGTAGTCGAGCGATGTCGTTATCTTGAAGGAACGCATTCACAAGATGTGCACGATGAGGTCGAGAATTGTCGTCCATGAAGACAAATGCCTCTCCAATATTCTGCCGATATGGTTGCACTATGGGTCGGAGGATGTCATTCAGGTATCGTAAAGCCGTTTCGGAGCCTTCCATGACCACCAGTGGCGTACGTCGGCCCCACATAATGCCACCCCAAAACATCAGGGAACCACCACCTTGCTGCACTCGCTGGACAGTGTGTCTAAGACGTTCAGCCTGACCAGGGTGCCTCCAAACACGTCTCCGACGATTGTCTGGTTGAAGGCATATGCGACACTCATCGGTGAAGAGAACGTGATGCCAATTCCGTGGGGTCCATTCAGCATGTTGTTGGGCCCATCTGTACCGCGCTGCATGGTGTTGGGGTTGCAAAGCTGGACCTCGCCATGGACGTCGGGAGTGAAGTTGCGCATCATGCAGCCTATTGCGCACAGTTTGAGTTGAAACACGACGTCCTGTGGCTGAACGAAACGCATTATTCAACATGGTGGCATTGCTGTCAGGGTTCCTCCGAGCGGCAATCCGTAAGTAGCGGTCATCCACTACAGTAGTAGCCCTTGGGCGGCCTGAGCGAGGCCTGTCATCGACAGTTCCTGTATCTCTGTACCTCCTCCATGTCCGAACAACATCGCTTTGGTTCACTCTGAGACGCCTGGAAACTTCCCTTGTTGAGAGCCCTTCTTGACACAAAGTAACAATGCGGACGCGATCGAACTGCGGTATTGACCTTCTAGGCATGGTAGAACTACAGACAACATGAGCAGCGTACCTTCGTCCTGGTGGAATGACTGGAACTGATCGGCTGTCGTACCCCCTCCGTCTAATAGGCCCTGCTCATGCATGGTTGTTTACATCTTTGAGCAGTTTTAGTGACATCTATGAACAGTCAAAGGGACTGTATCTTGGATACAATATACACAGTCAACGTCTATATGCCGGAGATCTGGGAACCGAGGTGATGCAAAACTTTTTTTGATGTGTGTATTTATGATTTGAATGAAAGTAATGTTGATTTTTCCAAGTAATCGTTTTTTGTTGTTGTTGTTTTTTTTGCCGGTCAGTGTATTTTTCAGTTACCAGACTGCTATGAACCATGACCAGTGTCAATGTACTATGAGAGTTATGCTCTCCTAAAATCAAAAATTGCCCACCTATGCTTTTCATATTGAAATGGAACTGTTTTCCTAAGGATTCAGGATGTTTGTACTTCAAATGAATTTAATGACATACGGTACCAGCTGTAGAACCCAATAGTAGCCTACACTGGGGTTAAACACTGGCAAACCAGTTTGAACTAGCTGGATAATTCTTCAAAATATGGCATTTCATTTTCTTTGAAATTTGATACACTGTCATTAGGTTCATTTCTAGTACAAACATCTTGGATCCCTTAGGAAACATGGAATATCATCTAAACTAAAAGCTGGGAACTCGTTCCTCTTCATACACCTGCACACATTATAACTTTACATCAAGAAACTGTTTCTTTTTCAATGGAATTAAAACAATGAGGCCAAAGAAAGTGTATCAATAAGATTACAAACAAGATGTTCAGTAAATAACATATAGCCTACTTTCTCCTAAATGCATGGGTATTGTTATAACTCTTTGTCCTTTTGAAGGAGTATTGAATGTTGGTTGTAGTAGCTTGTTGAAATACAACGTGCTATACGGATATTAAACACGAAAATGAGGTGCCCTTTGCTACTGCTACCTCTGTAAAAAATTTCATTCAATTCGGTTTCACCGCGTTTGAATTGATATGGGGAATCGATTTGCACACATACATAGCCACCATCTGCAAACTATTGGGCTGATGACCTTGTAGTTCAGTCAAAAGATTCTTCAAACATAAAGATATAACGTTGCAACATTTGGTAGAGATCAGATGATTAGGTTGGTCGTAATTTGATTTTAGCTTTTAACATTTGGGTGGCCACCATTAAGTTTTCGTCAAGATGGCGGCGATATAAAACATGACACTCAGGTGTCCTTTGCTAGTGCTAGCTCTGTACCAAATTTCGTTCAATTCGGTTTCACCATGTTTGAGTTGATAGGGGGAATCGATTTGCACACATACATGGCCGCCATCTACAATCTATTGGGCTGATGACCTTGTAGTTTATTCAAAAGACGCCCACCTTATAAATATATGTTGTTGCAAAATTTGGTAGAGATCGGATGATTAGGTTAGTCGTAATTTTATTTAAGCTTTGAACATTTGGGTGGCCGCCATTACGTTTCCGTCAAGATGGCGGCGATATAAAACATGACACTGAGGTGCCCTTTGCTAGTTCTACCTCTGTACCAAATTTCGTTCAATTCGGTTTCGCCGTGTTCGATTTAATAGGGGGGGGGCAGACTTTCTCAGTACACACACTCACACACACACACACACACACACATACACACTCACACTCACACACAGACACACAATTTTTGGCCCTGTGTAGATCTCATAAGTCTACTTTATTTTTTGCAAAAATCGAAAGTAGGCTAAAAACTAGAGAAATTCCTCTGTTCGTCACCAGAGAGCAGCCGCCAGAAAGTACTGTATGGACCTTGGTAGAAAAACGCGCCATATTAATAAGAACGGCGGACAGAGTAGTAAGGAAGGAGAAGGTAAAGGGGGCGGGGGTAAAAAATATAGAGACTCCTCGAAGAATGAGGATGTCCAAATAAGGAGAAAGGGCAGGGGAGAGGGATGATGGTTGTAAGGAAACAGAAACAAAAGGAAGTGTATCTGTAGGCCTACGATACCCAACGTCAAACAGGCAACGGTGAAAAAAAAACAGATGGAAACTCCTCCAGTGACGAACAAATGAGATTATTATTATTATTATTTTCGTATGGTACAAATGATCTACATATATATAGAAATATGTACATATCAATCAAAAATGAACATCAGGGCTCTTCAACCAGGAAAGCGCTGGAGCTGATGTTTTCATGAACTCTTCCCATTCGCCTGCGAAGCTACGCTGTGGGCACTCCCGAATGATGTGGTACATGGTCTGTTCTTGAGCTCCGCAGTCACAAGCTGGTGATTCTAGCCAACCCCATTTGTGTAGCATTGCTTTGCACCTTCCATGACCAGTTCGAGCACAATTTAGTTGGCACCCCGTAGCTCTTGGTAGATCAATTCATGGGACATGCTGGGAAGGATCATCTGAGTGGATTTGGTGAGATGAAGAAAAATCTCTCCACCTTTCCTTCCAGATTTTGTTGATGTTGTAAGGCTCTGGCTGCTTAATAATGTCATCACCCCAAATAGGATTCCTGGATTTCAGGCGCTTGGCTGGAGGATTACTCAGTACTGAGTGAACCGGAAGGTGCTTGAAGTCCGAACAGATGTAAATTTTCCAAGCTTGGTCCTGTAGCCATAGAGGAAACCGTACAATTTGAAATAGGTGAAGAACTAGAGAAAATGATAGGAACTATTTTCGCAGATCTTAAATAACTGGCAGATCTTTATTAAAAATTCTAAGACACATGGGATTACACCCCAAATTGACAAATCTCATAAAACTAACTCTTACAGGCACCAAATCAAAAGTTAAATTCAGAGGTGAATTCTCTGACCCATTTGAGGTCACAACCGGTTTACGACAGGGTGATGGCTTATCACAAGCAACAGAAAGCGGTGTAAAGAGACACCATGGTGGAATGAGAGAGTAAAAGAAGCTGTGGGAAGGAAGAACAAGGCTTTCATAGTGTGGTTCCAGGAAAGAACTGATCTGGCAAGGGAAGATTATAAGATAAAGAAGAAAGAAGCAAACAAGATTGTCGCAGAGGAGAGGAAGAAGTGGATGGTAAAGTGGACAGAGATGATGGAGGAAGACAGCAGAGGAAATAAGAAAGTTCTTTATGGGATGGTCAAAAGTAAGAGAAGAGGTCTGCGAGAGGATGTGGTAATGATGGACAAAAACGGAAATGAGGCCTACACAACAAAGAGACACTCAAGACAGTGTGGAAAGACTACTTTGAGGATTTGCTGAATCCAAATGGTCATAGGGAGGAAGACAATGTATTGGAAGATGGAGAAGACAACACAGGGATGGAAAAGGACCTGACTTGGAGAGAACTGGAAATGGCTATAGACAAGATGAAAGGAGGAAGGGCACCAGGTGTGGATGAAGTGAGTGTTGAAATGGTGAAGGCAGCAGGGGAGGTTGGGAAACAGTGGCTGTACCGTGTGATGAGGGTGATATGGAAGGAGAAAAAGACCCCAGAAGATTGGAAGAAAGGATTAATTGTCCCAATATTTAAGAAAGGAAGCAGAAAGGAGTGCAGAAATTACAGGGGAGTCACACTCATACCTCACTGTGCCAAGATATATGAAAAGATATTAGAAAGTAGAATACGAGCCAAAGTGGAGAGCAAATTGAGAGAGGAGCAGTATGGATTCAGACCTGGGAGATCAACAGTGGATCTCATATTTTCAGTGAGACAGCTCCAGGAACACCACTACGAATTTGGAGAGGATCTGTTGATGGCCTTCCTGGACACCGAAAAGGCCTATGATAGTGTGTGTAGGGAGAAGCTTTGGAAAGCAATGGAAAACATGGGAGTGGAAAAAGAGACTGTAGGCAGAGTGAAGGAGATGTATTGTGGAAGTGTGAGTTGTGTGAAAGTTGGAGGGGAAAGAACAGACTGGTTCAGACAAATGAGTGGCTTGAAACAGGGTAGTGCGCTGTCACCCCTTCTCTTTATTGTGGTTATGGACGAGGTAATGACACGGATAGCAGGAAAGATAGGAGAAGATAAGATGAAAGCAATGGTGTTTGCAGATGATCTCATGGTCTGGGGAAACAAGGAGGAGGAAATTCAGGAGCAACTGAAGGCTTGGGAAGAAACAGTGGGAGAGTACGGATGGAAGTTCAACATCAGTAAATGTGAGATCCTGTTAACGACCAGGAAAAAGGACAGACCAATGAGTGGGATAACACTTGGAGGTGGACAGCTGAAGAGGGTGGAAAGTCTCAAGTACTTGGGAAGTATAGTGAAGGAAAATGGGAGAAATGACAAAGAGATTACGGAACGTGGCAGACAGGCAGAAGCATTTCTGAGAAGCATTAGGAGCTTAGTGTGGAATAAAGATGTCCCACAAAAAAGCAAGGAAGTGTTATACAGAAGCTACTATATCCCGATACTGACCTATGCTTCAGAAACGTGGACAATGAAGAAAAGAGACATAAGCAGAATACAGGCAGGTGAAATGAAGTTCCTGCGAAGTAGGATCGGAGTAACAAGAAGAGACAGGGTGAGGAATGAAAAGGTCAGGGAAATGGTGAAAGAGGAGCCCTTGCAAGGTAGGATTGAGACATCAAGACTGAGGTGGTATGGACACTTAAAGAGAATGGATGAGAAGAAGATTCCCAAGAGGATACATGAGATGCAGATGCAGAAGAATCGACCAAGGGGAAGACCAAGAGATAGATGGCTGAAAGGAGTGGAGGAATGTGTCAAGAAGAGAGGCGAGGACTGGACCAGAGTGACAGCGGAGAGGTGGTGGGAAGAAAGAACTAAGTGGCGAGGCTTATGTTCCAAACAGACCCAGCCTGGGGCTGGAAACTGTACAAGATGATGATGACTATTTAATTGTGCATTGGAAATGGTAATGCGAGAATGGTCTAAGAAATGCCCTCCAAATATAAAAATAGGGAGAAAAATTCAAACAAACTGTCTTGGTATTGCAGACGACATGGCATTATTGGCGAAAGATTTAGAGGAAGCCAAAACACAGATATCAGAGCTTCAGACAATTGCAAATAAAATTGGCCTTAAGATATCATTCGAAAAAAACAGAAATCATGCCACAAAAACCAACATCATTAAAGGAAATACAAATTAATGATACAAAAAATAAAATTGTAACACGATTCAAATATCTAGGAGAGCTAATAACAAACAATTTAAATGAGAAAGCGTCAATTCAAATAAGAACCAACAAGTTATCTAGGGCACAAAAATTAACATGGGAAACTTACAAAAAGAAATGCTTATCAATTAATGCAAAAATTAAACATTACAATACAGTCATAAAACCGGAAGCCACATATGCAGCAGAAACTTTATTCCATCTAAATGAACATTCTAAAACCGACAGATTACAGAAGATCGAAAGGTGAATTGGAAGAACTTGTATCAATAAAGGATATAAAAAAGATGGGCAATGGCGAATAATACCTAACAATATGGTCTATAACAACCTAGAACCCATTACTGATACCATGCGAAAGAAAAGACTAGGATTCTTTGGGCACATCATGAGAATGCCAGATTCACGTCTTCTAAAACAACTAGTGCAGTACAATCTTGCTTCAAAAATACACAACAACTGGATGCCGATGGTTAAAAGAAATCAGAGAGGACTTAAAAGAAATTGGCCTAACAACAGAAGATGCTGCAAATAAGAAAAGTTTAACTACAGCACTTAAAAACATGACGTTTCATTTTCCACTCACAAAGAAGAAAATTCCTACAAGAATATTTTCCGCCGAAGAACGGGCAAGACGATCAATACGCATGAAGAAGTACTGGGAGGACCGCAAGGCTCGTACAGTTCCTACAAGTCGACGAACTAATGGTTGGGTAAAGTGATCCTTTGTGGTCTCAAAAGAAGAAGAAGAAGAAGAAGAAGAAGAACTGGCAGCCGCCAAGAGTCACTTACCTGATATCCAGTGTCTCTGTTAAAGTTATTAGTTTTTTTTACGAATTTCAAGGCAAGGTTCCTTCGAAACGTCTCGTATTTAATTTTTGGCAATAGCCCAAAAAGCATGCATAATTTTAATAATAATCCGGGCCGTGAAAGCCTTAATATATATGTTTCATTGATATTTTTTCATTTTAAAGAGTCATAGAAATTGGTCCATGAAAGAAGCCAGCAAAATGAGATTAACTTACTTGTCAATGATGAGAAAACTAAATATATGATCATTTCACGCCGACAGGATTTTGATGCCACTGTTAGTATTGACGGACATACGTTTGAACGAGTGGAGAAATTTAAATACTTGGGATCGATTTTATCTAGTAAAAGTGAGATAGAAAAAGAAATCCAACAGAGGACAATTAGTGCAAATACACACATCAAAAAAAGTTTTGCATCACCTCGGTTCCCAGATCTCCGGCATATAGACGTTGACTGTGTATATTGTATCAAAGATACAGTCCCTTTGACTGTTCATAGATGTCACTAAAACTGCTCAAAGATGTAAACAACCATGCATGAGCAGGGCCTATTAGACGAAGGGGGTACGACAGCCGATCAGTTCCAGTCATTCCACCAGGACGAAGGTACGCTGCTCATGTTGTCTGTAGTTCTACCATGCCTAGAAGGTCAATACCGCAGTTCGATCGCGTCCGCATTGTTACTTTGTGTCAAGAAGGGCTCTCAACAAGGGAAGTTTCCAGGCGTCTCAGAGTGAACCAAAGCGATGTTGTTCGGACATGGAGGAGGTACAGAGATACAGGAACTGTCGATGACAGGCCTCGCTCAGGCCGCCCAAGGGCTACTACTGTAGTGGATGACCGCTACTTACGGATTGCCGCTCGGAGAAACCCTGACAGCAATGCCACCATGTTGAATAATGCGTTTCGTTCAGCCACAGGACGTCGTGTTTCAACTCAAACTGTGCGCAATAGGCTGCATGATGCGCAACTTCACTCCCGACGTCCATGGCGAGGTCCAGCTTTGCAACCCCGACACCATGCAGCGCGGTACAGATGGGCCCAACAACATGCTGAATGGACCCCACAGAATTGGCATCACGTTCTCTTCACCGATGAGTGTCGCATATGCCTTCAACCAGACAATCGTCGGAGACGTGTTTGGAGGCACCCTGGTCAGGCTGAACGTCTTAGACACACTGTCCAGCGAGTGCAGCAAGGTGGTGGTTCCCTGATGTTTTGGGGTGGCATTATGTGGGGCCGACGTACGCCACTGGTGGTCATGGAAGGCTCCGAAACGGCTTTACGATACCTGAATGACATCCTCCGACCCATAGTGCAACCATATCGGCAGAATATTGGAGAGGCATTTGTCTTCATGGACGACAATTCTCGACCTCATCGTGCACATCTTGTGAATGCGTTCCTTCAAGATAACGACATCGCTCGACTACAGTGGCCAGCATGTTCGCCAGACATGAACCCTATCGAACATGCCTGGGATATGTTGAAAAGGGCTGTTTATGGACGTCTTGACCCACCAACCACTCTGAGAGATTTACGCCGAATTGTCGTTGAGGAGTGGGACAATTTGGACCAACAGTGTCTTGATGAACTTGTGGATAGTATGCCACGACGAATACAGGCATGCATCAATGCAAGAGGACGTGCTACTGGGTATTAGAGGTAGTGGTGTGTACTGCAATCTGGACCACAAATGCTGAAAGTCTAGCTGTATGATGGTACAACATGCAATGTGTGGGTCTCATGAGCAATAAAACGAGCTGAAATGTTGTTTGTGTTGATCTCTATTCCCTTTGTATTTAAAGGTTCCGGAACTCTTGGAACCGAGGTGATGCAAAACTTTTTTTGATGTGTGTAGTACCTTTTTGGTCTCAATAACTTATTTAAGTCACGCTTAATTTCACTAAACAGCAAGGTTAAGTTATACATGACTCTAGTGAAACCGGTTCTGTTATATGGATGCGAGTCATGGGGACCTCACAAACACTGGAAGAGCGCATTTGTGCATTTGAAAGGAAAGTGCTCAGAAAGATATATGGACCTATTTACAATAGGGAAAAAGGAAGATGGGAAAGGAGGAAAAAAGAGGACTTATACCAACGTTTTGGGAAAGCTGATGTGGGTAGGATCATCAGAGGAAGACGACTCCAGTGGATGGGACACATCGTAAGAGCTGTGGAATCTATCCCTAACAGAGTGTTCAATGCTCAGCTGTTTGGCAAACGTCCAAGAGGCCGTCCAAGGACGAGATGGAAGGATAGGGTGATGAGAACGTTGCAGCAGGTGGAACCAACATCAGTACTGGATGATGCAAATGGATAGAGAAAAATGAAACGGCATTTGTAACAAATGCTTGAGATTGTGATCGGTTTAATGCCTCCTGTGTGATTAATTAGGATAATGTTTTGTAATATTGTATATTTGATGTGTTTGTTATGTTTCTTTGTTTTCTGTCATGGGCCTTAATGGCCTGATATGTACAAAAAATGATGATGATGATGATGAATAGAAATTGGTTATAATTGTAT
Organism: Meconema thalassinum; assembly: GCA_946902985.2. Lineage (NCBI taxonomy): Eukaryota > Metazoa > Arthropoda > Insecta > Orthoptera > Tettigoniidae > Meconema > Meconema thalassinum. Next base: position 30,827 of record CAMPQE020000340.1, on the reverse strand, counting down.
CCACTTACCTGCATAATGCTTTGGTTACATTACTATAGAAAGCTATCCAGCTATGTGTGTGTGTGCGGGGGGGGGGGGAGGGGGGAGGGTGCAAATAGTACATAAAAGTGTGTTATTTTGTGATAAATATCTCATGTATTTTTTTTATTTATTTTTTTTCAGGGTAGGATTTTACTTGTTGTCCTGTCGAATGTAATTAGGCACAATTTGTGTTGACCGACAGGAAAGCTTTCTTTAATACAATCAGAGCCTCCCTATAGAACGAAGCTTCACTTGCGCCGTGGGACGGTCGAAACGCGTTGAGTCAGCGCCAGTTGACTAGCATCTACCGTTACACAACTGCGCATCGGGAAGCCCAGAACGCTGGCATTCATTTACTACATACGGAGCTGGAAAGATACCCTAGTTGAGATAATTACGACTTGTGATGAAGCACTGTAGGTTATATAGCAGTAGCGGCCGGTAATAAGTTTGCAGTGTTCCACAACGATCAGATTAATTCAAGAAAAACAATTAATACCATAATAATAAAAGCTGTACGTTTCCTTTTATATGTAGGCTATAGGAATTCATAAATCTGATCTTTAATATTTCAGGAAATCTTATAACTTATTAGTAAGTTACTGTGAACCAGGGGGATGACAGATCATAGGGAGCGCGTGGGTTTCGATAAAGCTTCGCTATAGTAATTTCAGTACTATGTTTCCGTAGTTGGCACTCACCCAACGCTCACACCAAACCGACTGACGGAAGCGGGAATAGTCTGTTTTGATTGATTTTCCTCGTGGTGTTGTTGGTTGTTTTGATTTGTTCGGTATTTTGATTATTTATTTGAATTGAATTGAGAGTCAATCATGCCACTGCAAGGGAGGAAAAATTGCCAAGCACCGGGATGTAAGAATTATAATGATAGTAAGAACAATATGGCAATTTTCATCATCCTGGTGTTGACCATGTGCAAAACTAGTGGGCAATATGGACTATTCTCGAATAAAAATATATAGAGAATAAATGTGTGCATTTCATCTCTAGTTTGTTTTCTTACCCATTCTCCTTTGCATTGCAATAAAATTTGTGATTTAGGGCTACGGGCAGGGGTGGGTGGCAGCCGGCATGCTAGGCAAAAAGTGAGGTTATGGCAATAAAGTGTGTGCATTTGGACAGTTTTCTTTATATTCATCGAATATCCCAACAATACTGTAGAGTAGGAGAGCAATGTTTAATAAGCCTAAAGGTGAATTAAGCTCTACAACGGCATAACTGTGTCCTTCGTGACAAATCTATTGCCAACATTGATATATATCAAAATGTATTATTTTCCTATCTGGACGTATATCTCAGCGCCTAGCGAAAGGCGCAGTTATGTTTGTGTTATTTTCATCAATAATCAATAACTCATCACAGAACATACTGTTCAATTACGAGTAATAAAGGCTACATTCAAATGGCTTTTTACTTTTTATGTTGCCAGACTTGGTATAGCGGTACATAGCCTCAGGCGGTGCTCTCTCTCGGAAATTCTATAACCAAAAGTGACGAATCTCTTATACTTACATGATCCTTGCTGTGAACTGTCTGAGAACGCGAAGCGCGCCAACTGTCTGGGAGCGCTCGTCCGTTTGGTTGTTGCAGGGCCCAAGCACCGACCAGATCTCAATGGTGGAGGGTATGGCAGAGATGCTAGACTTAGCCCTATCGCAACAGTTAACTCGGCTGGTCGTTGCCCACTGATTGCAACAAGGGAGTCGATGCGCGGACGGAGATGTCCGAGATGCTCCGTCAACTGCCGATATTATGTCTTGCCAAGTAATTTGCGCGTACTTGTGACACTCCCTTTTCTTTCTCGCCCTCAAATATATCTTACGTTGTTTTGTTTTCGTGAAGTTTTTCATGTACACTAACTTATCGTCCATTTAATCCGATGACAATGTGATGTTCTCTGAACTGCGGCATTAATGATGAATGAGGTACATCCGTTTTACCGCGAGATTGAATACAGTTTTTTTCTAATATCGAACAGTCGTCTACCCTACCCCCCTCCCCCTCCCCTCCTCTTAATGTAAACAGTGCAACACCCAGAACAATTATACGCTGGCCGCCACTGCTATGTACAAGGTGCGTTCAAAAAGTAACGAGCCGGAGGCATAATTACAGAAACCAGTACCTGTATGTTAGAAGTATTGGCCCTGGCTGTTGAGGCACCACATACAGCTGGACGTCGGCGTCCGAGGTGAATCGTTGGCCCCGCAGAGCCCTTTTCAAGGGACCAAACATGGCGAAATCACAGGGAGAGAGGTCGGGACTGTATGGAGGGTGGTCGAGAACTTCCCATTTGAATTTCTGCAGGAGTGCCGCGACTGTGTTAGCCGTATGAGGTCGTGCATTGTCGTGGAGCGACTACGGCGGCTATGGCGTTCACTGTCACTCGGCGGTCCTGGGTAATGAGTGCATCAACCAGCTGGACGTTGTCATCGGTAATGCATGGGGGTGCCCCAGACCGGGCATCATCGGCTAACAACACCCGTCCTTCCCTGAAGCGCTTGCGCCACGCCTTGACCCTTGCAAGGGACATGCAGTGTTCGCCGTACACTTGTGACATTCGGCGATGAATGTCCGTTCCCCCTACTCCTTCCGCTGCCAGAAACCGAACAACACCTCTTTGCTCTTCGGTTGACGCCTCCATGTCACTGTTTGCAATGCGACTGGCAGCGTTGGACGATTGATGCATGCTGCTGCTCGCTTTGTATCGTCACGTGACGTGCACGCGTGCCCTCTAGCGACGGGCTGTGACCTTCCACGCTCTGGTCGGAACAACACCTCGTTACACACGCCATGATTAGCCAAGGTCGTCACCGGTTTGCGAATTCCAGCCTCCGGCTCGTTACTTTTTGAACGCACCTTATATTATCCCGTGAACATGGAACCTTAAGGAACAAAACATCGAATTTTCCTAGTGGAAACTTACCGTATCTTGTCAATAAGAAGCCTTCCAGTAAATGTGTTTGTAAGTTTCAGCGCCGTACGATTTTTACTTGTGGGGGAATCTCAAACAAAATATATACGGATACAATCCGCGTACTCTGGAGGCTCTCGAAATAGTACTGCGCCCGAATTCCTCTAGAGCACAGTCCCAAATCCACGCAGATGGTAAAAGGATCGTGGGAATGTCAACACCCGGCTAAGAGTTGAACAACTCCCACCGGATTAATGACTAATCACCTTCACCCAATTTGCATGATTCTCAGAACTGTATAAGCGAATGTACTTCGACAGTTCTAAAATCGATCTTTCAATAGGATTTGTTTGTGGGCTTCGTACAGAACTATAAATGTGGCTAATATTCAATCTCTCCATAGTTTCTTCAAATTCTGCAGCTGTATATTGAGTTCCATGATCCGTTATCAATTTCTCTGGCTTTCCTATCTTCGGTATCACGTTCTTCTCTATATGCTTCAGAACTGCTTTTGTTGTTGCTTTCTGCATGGGGTTTAGCATGATGACTTTAGAAAATACATCCATGGTGACAAGTACATATTGGTTTCCTCTTAAACTCTTGGTCTGCGCCCTCGTTCAGTTTATCTATGGCGATCTTATGCCTCTTTATTGTGTGATCTACGCTTCCTCCTAGTTTCTTTTCTGATATGGCGTTTTTCTCTGTCCATTCCTGTCGTGATTTTGGCCTTCACGACTGGTTCCTGGTTGAAGTTCCTCACTCACTTGTGCCTGTTGTTGGGGTTGTTCCTTTCTTTCTCTTCTATCGCTCTGATTTCTTCTGTAATCCTGGCTTTCTCTTTCTCGTTCTTCATAATATCTCTGAACATTTCCATCATCTCTCCATCTGCTCCTTTGATAGTTGTTCTTCGGTTGTTGTTGTTGTTGTTGCATAGGACGTCGCTGTTGTTGTTGGTGGTTGCAATCGTTCCAGTTCCTATATCTGGAATATCTTCTAGGATCTCCTTCATTCTGCCTGTCAGGATAGTTATTCCTTCGAAATCCCCTGTTGTTGTTGTTATACTGGTATCTAGACCCTTTCTGTCTATCGTTCCAGTAACGGTTCTTGTACGGCCAACCTTCTCTGGCTCGGTTGTAGCCTGGATCATGCCTGGTCCTACCATAATTGTTGTGCCTGATTGGTCCTGTCCTATCTGGTGTTACATCAGTTTGTTGTTGTTGATCAACCAATACTGTATGTATTTCCCTGTTTTCGTGCCTATTTCTTGCGTTTTGACTATTGGTTTGTCCTTGAGATTGCGCTATAGAACTTGTGTGGTCTAATCGTCGCAGCAACTCAGCCATGTCTTCAAAAGTGTTCACATTTGACGAAATCAGGTGTTTCCTAACCTCGGCTGGTAACTGTCTGGATATGACGTGTATCAGCTCCGGTTCTGCCAATGGAGTATGAAGGTGTTGTAGACGGGCTAACTGATTTGTGAAGTAGCTCGCATAACGTGTCGGTACAGAGTAAGGGTATTTCTTCGAATATATTTCTGCTCTGATGTCTTGTTGCAACTCTTCACTCCAGAATCGTTTCAACAATGCCTCAGCAAATTCGTCGAACGTATTGTAGGTATATCTGAACGCTCTATGCCAAATTAACGCCTCTGATGACAAGTAGTTCTCTACTACTCTCATATCTCTCTCTCTCTGTAGGAATTTTGTTCTCCTCGAGGTAGTAACGCATGTCCCTTAAGAATTCAACGGCGGTTACATTTCCTTCCCCCGTGAACTTGTCTGGTTTCTCTTCATGGCTTTTAATGACCACTACATTCTGATTATTCCTACTGGGAGTCTGATCGTATGTGCTTCCTACCATATCCGGTTCTCTTATATTTCTTTCAGTGCGCTCCGCTCCAATAGTGTTGTTGCGTGACCTACCAAACATGTGAATGTCTACGCTCTCCCTGTCATCTTCTTGTTCACCTTGGCTAAATCCTAGTCGGTGCAGTTCTCCTCGCAATTTGCTGTCTCTTTCTCTAAAGAAATCGTGGAGATCTTGTTTCATGTTAGATGTTTCCCTCATCGACAGTGCTTTCATCTGTTCATTAAGCTCACCTATCTCTTTCTCTTGCTTAGACTTGACTTGAGCTATTTCAGTGTTGACCTCATCAACTAATTTTCTAATTTTATCTAACTCCTTAAAATTAATTCTATCAGTTTTGCTCGTTATTTCGCTAATTCTTGTAACATGGGATTCCTCTAAAGAGTCTATTCGTTTAGTTAATTCCTCTTGCAACCCAGTTACATGAATATTTGTTTTACTTTCAATGTCTTTAACCTCTTTCATGATCTTACCATGCATCTCATAAATGTGATCACTACCACTCTTTAACACTTCTTCTTTCAATTGTAATACAGCTTCAACAATCCAATAGTGTTGTTGCATGACATTTAACAACATTTATGCCCTCAGATATCAACTGCTGTTGATTAGTTACCTTTTGTTGGAGCTCACCAACTGTACCATTTAAGGTAGTCAGCTGATTCTGCAATTCACCTCGGGACCCTGAAATAGTGTTGAAATGGTTCGTGTTGTCAACCTTTATAGTGTCTATACTACTTTGTAAATTGTGCTGTATCTCTTGTTTTATAGTGTCCATACTATTCTGTAGAGTCTGCTGTAGCTCTTGTAATCGTTTCTCTGCATCTGCTTGTGCTTTTCATTGTTTCTCTCTGGCTTCATTTTGTGCCTTTCTAGCTTCTTCTTGTGCCTGTCGACTTTCTTCCTGAGCTAGTCTACTCATTTCCTGTGATACTCTTCCTTCATTCTGCGCCTTTTCTAGGGCTATTTTGAACTTCTCCTGTACTTTCTTAGCTTCTTCTTGCGCCTGTCGGCTTTCTTCCTGTGTCTTTTCCAAAGATGCTTTAATCTCCTCCTGTACTTTATTAGCTTCTTCTTGCGCCAGTCGATTTTCTTCTTGCGCCTGCTTACTTTCTTCCTTCATCGCTGCCCTAGAATTCTTAAGTTCTCTCCCTAACTTCTTAGTGTTATCATGTGTGATAGTGTGTAGGGCTTCAACTTCGGCAGTTAAACCTGCCTGACTGGTCCTCATCTGCTCCAATATTGACCTGATATAGGTCATATCCTCAGACGACATAATCTTATACAATGAGAAAATATGGGAAGTATTACTATACCAAACACAGCGAAAATCCAGAATGACCAACATTTATATTTCGTACGATATACTCACGCATTCCGTTGATATGTTTTCCTACCTAACCTACGTCAATACTAACGCTAACGTTATCTAGCACTATCAATACCTAACGCTGAACTTTCTTCAACACTTAATCCTAACCAAAATTTATTTAATTATGACATCACTTTACATTTATCGTTATACTTGACCAAAAAGTATTTCGCCGGAGCAATGCAATATATGCCTCACAACAAATTGTACTCCACATATAAGACACCGGGAATTCATCTCCTCAACTTGTCAGATTGGGATCGGCATTTAAAATACAAACAAAATACGACTGTGTCGTACACCAAACATGCTTAAAATAGCCGTGATTACGAAATATCACCTAGTGTAACAAACTCGATACAACCGCTGGTCACTCAGCACTGGGAATTCAAATTAACAAATTCGATAGACCCATGCAATCGACAACGTCGAAGCCACACTTGTTGGGCGACCATCAATTAGATATGTTATATATGCGCCCGAATTCCTCTAGAGCACAGTCCCAAATCATCGCAGATGGTAAAAGGATCGTGGGAATGTCAACACCCGGCTAAGAGTTGAACAACTCCCACCGGACTAATGACTAGGGAACCCTAGGAACACATACATACATCTCTAACTATACTACTAACTAGTTGCATACGGTACAGAAAAAAGAAATAAATAAAGATAGAGCATTAACGAGCAACTAGGCTCTCGAGCGTTAAGATAAATTGTCGATCAGCTGTCTGCATCTAGCTAGCGGTATCGTTCTAGTGTAATTAAGCGATGAATCAAGAATCAGTTCTAAACAACCTAGCAAGAATAAAAATATGCTTGCCATTTATTGACAATAAAATAACATAACAAATTATGTTCCCTTCACCACGAATAGAAATAAAATATGTATGCCTCACTTAGGCTAGATGCGCTTGATAAGTGTCTTTCTTGCATCCTTACACATATATGAAATGTATCTCTTGCTCTAAGATATTTAAATAAACACATTGTTTAAACTTATGACAGTAATATCTGTCCTACTTGTTCACTGAAGTTATGCTTTAACGTTCATCATAACAAACACACTCCCTACTTAATACAATCGTTTAAGTCTTCTAACTAAAATCTCAAGCTTTTAAATGCAATAAAAGAAATGGTTAATAATAAAGATAATAAAGTATTTACATTTTATACATAATCGCGACCCGCACGATATCATGACAACTGTCTCTAATTTATTAGAGTTCATTCCACCACTTTCCTCCTGTCTCACCATCTTTCTACGTATATCACCATCTTTCTACGTATATCACCATCTTTCTTGGTATTTCACTCAGTAAAATTGGTCAAAATAGGTATTTATGTGTCAATTCCACGTGAATCATGAATACAAACAATGAAGTTAATATATCATCACTAAAGTGTACAACTCCGGTTATTCATAGATTAATAATTAAACAAACTTATAATGTATGACTGTTCAGATAAGCTCTCCAACCAAATATTGAGTGTGTGTGTGGCATTTACCCTCACGTCTCACACTCCCATCCTCTCCAAATGCAAATACGACTTCTCTTAATCACCACAAATATTACAAAACCTTTCTACATAAACTCACGTTGCATATCATCGCGTTACTGTTACGCCTTCATACTACAAATGCATTTCATTAACATTTCTTCCCTTAGCACATTCACAAAACGTCTACCGTTCCATATCAACTACTTTCATCAAAGTATGATATTTAGTATTCCTACTAGAAATCACAAATGCAATAACGTTCACGAATACACTATACCTCCTCCTACAAAATCCTCTATCGATTATACATTCCGTGCTATGTTCAAATACTTTCCACTTACTTCCTTCTCTGCTTCAAATACTTCCTTGTTACAATTTCTCGCTTAATTCTGAATTTCAAGTCTGCTTGTGTCTGTTATAAAAATAACAATAACCTTCCCTCACCTTTCTGTTTCCAATAAATGCTTATATCTTTCCTTCAATCTCACAGTATCATTTATGATAAATATACATTCATAACATTTTATAATGTCGTTTCTTATTTAGTTATGCCTTCAATTATCGCATACTGTTCTTCTACGTACAATAAAATTCTGGGTTTTACAATGTCATTACATTTCTTTCATGCTGGAGTTCCTTCAATGCCAATATTGAATACTCATGTCAACAACTTCGTTTTATACATAATATTTCGTTTCTGAAATGAATAAACTCTCTATCATAGGATTCTCCGTCCTTCCTTTCTCTACTTCAAATTATAACTTATTTACTTTCGTCAAACATATGACTATACTCCTTCTCTGATACATTATTTATTTATTTATCACAAAGTTATGCTTCATTTCTCATATTTCAATACATATATAATCGTTCTTCGATATTACCACAAATCTACGGAATTTTCCGATGTTACAACAAATCTACGGAATATACGTTCGCAATCGCAACGAAATAGTTCTAAGTAAAATTTTAACGCTCTAAAATGACAATGAAAAATACTAACGATGTCTAAGATCATCGATCAAGCCTTCGAAATACGTCTAAGTAACGTATGAAAATAACTATCGCAATTACTAGAAACTTACTAAAACTTTCAAGACAATACAATAAAATAGGTTATAAATGCAATTATGTTGGTCAACCTTCTGTAATAACGTGTACAAGATCTAACTACAGATGTGTGAGAAATGCACTGGTCTACCTTCTCTTTGAGATCGCTGGTGACAGACCTGATGACGCCTGTGTCCCCGGAATCTCACCATGTGGTTTCTGGAATGCAGCGTGCTCCTACAAACTGGCTGCATTATGTCATCTCTGCTATGACTGGACTGCAATGAAGGTGAACGGCCTGGGTCGATGTTACCAAACAGGTTTCCAGCTGGGTCCTCGCCTGCCGACCTGCTTCCCTCGTTTATGACGGTGACACGATCTCGCCACAGCCCTGGTTGCCTCACGTCCTCCAGTCCCGGGCTCCTCGCCGTCTCCATCACGAATCCGCTCGTCTTCTTCTTCTCACATCTAGATGTTCTTTTAAGTCGTTAGTTTGCAGTGTTCTTTCCATGACAAGAAATCACCTCCATGTCGTGAATTTCTCTCGTAGTAGCTTGTAACGATATATGAGCGAAAACTGCGGTGTTCTGCAGCTCGCTGTTCATACTGCTATGTCATCCTGGTCATTTCTGGATCTCGCCGGTTTAGCATAGTTCTACTTTCCCAACATGATGAATTTAAAACATCATTCTCACGAAATAATGTGTAGTCGTAGTTCTTCCCCTCCGACCTGAAGTTTTATCCATTCTTGTGTAGATTAATGAATTCTTAATAGTTTAGGTCTCACTTCTTCAGACTTTCTTCCTGCGTAGTTACGTGTTCGATGTTCAGTCTGTAACTTTCCAATATTCTATCTCGTCGTAGATTTCTTCCTTAAATGCAATGAATAACTTCTTTCTTAATACTGTTGACTTATAATGCTTAATTCTGCGTTTCCATGGCTTGTTGCTTCCTCTCGAAGTCTCGGGTTCACAAAGACCTTTGTCTATACTTTTCGAAGAGTGAATATAATTACGTCTTGTCTCCTCGACGGTCCAAATAGAAAGAGCCTCGACTCCTAGCGTCTCCTAGCCTCCTCGATCAGATTTTCCCCGCAAATCTGGTCAACTAGCCTCCAACCTCTATGAATATTGACCAAGTCATACATAACTTCTCTCTCGGTCATTTAATTTAAAATCCGTTTTGCCAATTAAATTTCTTTTTCTCTGCTGGTGAATTCAATATGTAACACTCTTATAAAATATTAAAGTAAAGATTTTAATATTTATTCCTTCCTTAGTATTCAAACTATTTTCTTATTGGTTCTCGCCTAAAAGTGGCGCGCTTCTGACACGCGTCTGTTCCCCCACTCCTGATAGTGGCGTGTGTCTGACCTCAAGTCAACCTTGCTCTCTCCCCCTGGGTCAAAAACTGGTTTCTCGCAGCGAACCTCGCTAAAACTGTCGATTTCAGGACATTTCATTTCATTTACTCTTGGTTAAAAATTACCAGATCATAAAATCTCCATTATCTCTTGAAATAAAAATATTTCTTCAGGCGATTTTTTTTCCAAATGCTTATATAAATATACTCTTCCATCCAGACTGCAAATTTAGTCGAAAATTCCAAATTTAAAATACGCCATTTTTCTGAGGTGGTCCTCGGTTCGTACCTCGTCCTGTCTTCTCCTCTCTACTAGACATGATTTCGAGCGCAGTACATTATACAACGAGCCTATAATGGCAATAATTAAGACACGAGTATGTTTATAAAACGAGCGTATGCGAGATTTATAATTCCCATACGAGCAGGGGCGGCCGCTCCTTATGTGCTGAAGTGCTGCAGCACATTGCTTTATTTGAAAATAAATTATTTTAATAGTAGGCCTATTATCTACAAATACAACGCTTTAAGAAAGACGTCAAGCAAAGAGTAGGAAATATTTCTACTCCCCTCACAGAACAGGTACGGTACGAGGTATCTAGGCGTACGCTCCACTCCGTGCACTACCTTAGCTGTGCAGATCACAGCCCAGCGAGAATTTCCAAGTTTATTGGCAGGAAGCATAAGCCTCCGTGGCTCAGGCGGCAGCACGCCGGCCTCTCACCGCTGGGTCCGTGGTTCAAATCCCGGTCACTCCATGTGAGATCTGTGCTGGACAAAACGGAGGCAGACAGGTTTTTCTCCGGGTACTCCGGTTTTCCCTGTCACAATTTCATTCCAGCAACACTCTCCACTATCATTTCATTGCATCTGTCATTCATTTAATCATTGCCCCAGAGGAGTGCGTCAGGTCTCGGCAGCCGGCACGTTCATATCCTCGCCGCTAGATAGGGGCTTCATTCATTCCATTCCTGACCCGGTCGGAGACTGGAAGCAGGCTGTGGATTTTCATTTTCATTGGCAGGAAGCGTGAATTTTGTCTTCTGCGCATGCGCGCCCAACTTTTCCCTTGTGTTCTGGATGTGCTGTTGGGACAACAGCTAAGACCAGTCATCACAGCGATTCTTTGTTCGACCACAGAGAAGCAGCACTGGTCACACGGAATGTGAATGTGGCCAGTGGCACTATCTGGACTCAGGAATAGGATTTAAGAGGGAATCGCTCAAAGAAAATGGGGTATTAAAAAGCAGAGGAACCCATCAGCTGTTCCCGCCAGAAGGTCTTTTTCAATACTCCTAACTTACTTATTCTATAGCCACATTTTGTAAATCGATGTACTATAAAAATTATAATGTTTATGTCGTCAATTAAGGACATGATTATTGTGATGCCTAGTTCATAAATTTCACTGTAGCAAAATAACATGTGATTTTGCAGTACGGCGTTACTGGTTTCATTTTAATGCTTTTGGTAATACTGAGTAGTACTGTTTTTGAGCGGTCACAGCAATTGTTTCCGAGTTCGTGAATATTTTGTAATTGCAGGTGTTTTTGTGTGCAGTGCTTAATTAATTTTGTATGAGGAATGCGTATATGTGTTGAGTTTGTTTTTGTGTTTGTGCAATATGGAAAACTCAGAGGAGAGCCTCTTGAAAACCCCATTTTCAACCAGAACTCTTGAAGAAGAAACTAAGGTAAAGAAGTTAGGTAGACCTACCCCGGACTGCATTAAGTTTTGTGGTGCGTTTGAATTAGCTTTAAGAGGGCACGACGAAAGTGATAATTCAGACAATCCTGGAGTTTTCATGGGCCGTCTAGCAGATTTAATTTCTAGTATAGACAGTTCAGTAAAGGTGCACATTGAATCAAATATAGTTTTCAAAGGGACCTCAAAAACCATCCAGAACGAGCTGTTGGACTGCATGCTTGAAACCTTCAGAGAAGTGATAGCAGAAGAAATGCAGCAAGCATATTTTGTTAGTGTGATGGCCGATGAAACTACCGATGTTTCAGAGCAGACACAGTTAGTGTTGGTATTTCGGTATGAGGAAGATGGTATTCCATACGAACGATTTTGGGGCTTCTTTAAACCGGAAGGTCAGAATGCGGATTCCCTTGCATCATGTATTTTAAGTGTAATGGACAACATGTTAAACGCTACACCACACAAAGTTATTGCGCAGACCTACGGCGGGGCTTCAGTAATGAGTGGTGGTAAAGGTGAAGTGCAAGCAAAGATAAAAGCCTGTTATCCCAACGCACATTACATCCACTGCTATGCACACCAACTGAATTTAACAATGGAACATGCAGCTTCGCAGAATCAGTCGGCTAGGATGTTCTTCGCTCACCTGTCAGCGTTTCCTGCTTTCTTATCAAGGTCGCCGCAACGGACGTCTGCTTTAGAAGCAGTGGCAGCTCGAAGAATTCCAACAGGACCAGCGACTAGATGGACTTTCAGGTCGCGCACCGTAAATGTGGTGTACGAGCAAAGGGTATCCATAAGAGAGTGTTTATTAATGCTAGAGCCTGAGAGGTGTTTCTCATCGCTGAAGAGGATCAAGAGCTTTCTGCGGAACACCATGGCACAAGAAAGACTAAGTGCCCTCGCTATGCTCACCATTTAGAAGAAGATGGTCTCCAGTATTGGGGGGGTTCAATGCCAGGGTGATTGACAAGTTCTGCAACAAGAAGGAGCGACGTATGGCCTTCATTTTTCGACACTGAGTGAGTGTTTCTATATGTTTATATATTTAAAAAAATTGGAGGGAGGGTTAGGCCTACAGCACACAACTAATTTTCTACACCAGCCGCCACTGCATACGAGTGTCTTAATTACCATTATAGGTGAGTTGCATACGACTGTTTATGTTCGACGATAATTATTTTATACAACTATTTTATGTTTGAACATAAATATTCATAAATATCTGTCGAGATTTCGCCAGTTTTATGTACTGAACAGAGCGCATGAGACGCAGAGAATGCCTTGTATTTGACCATGGCCTACTCGATTACCCTACTATGACACTAGGCCAGGCAGTGAAACTTAAATTAGAAGGCCGTGGAACTCAGCGCATCTAATTATCTAATTGGTCAAACAACTGTTTCTTGAGCTCTGATTGGTGGGAGAAACTGTTTCATAATGAAGAATAGTGTTATAATGAGCCTCATTATAGTACGGTTTTCTGACATATAATAGTCAGGGTCGAACATAAACGAAATAACTGCACTGATACGAAATATCAGTGATGAATTACAACGAGTGTACCGAAACTTCCTACATTGGTGCAACGTGTGTTTAGAAAATGAAGGACAGCATTTCCAGCAACTACTCTGAAGTTCATGTAAGAAAATATGATTAGGCCTATTATATAAATAAGTTTATGTTCGACGATGTCGAAATGTAAATAATAATTATATGTTAGAAAACTGTATCATAATGAGGGTCATTATACTAGTACTATTTTTCATTATGAAACAGTTTCTCCAACCAATCAGAGCTCATTCATTGACCAATTAGGTAAGGATAGCTTCACACATGCGCTCCAAATCCAACATGTCGGTCATGATTTACATGATTGGAAAGTTCACATTGGATATCGGATCTACCATTGTAGTTACAATCCCAAACACAAAGACAAAATCAGCACGAACCTTTAAGGTAACAAGAAAATACTATGACATATGCAAGAAATGTATGAATCTACGTCCAGAAGATTGCAACACTGCATCCTTCTATATAAATTACCGACATGGAAAGTGCACCGTCCCATATGTTCGCGTATATAAACTGGTGATTATGAGACAAGAAATTGCACTGTGCCTTAATATCCCCAACTCCAATTTATACACAGGGCATTGCTTTCAAACGACTTCGGTGACAATTTGAGTGAATGCTGGCGCAGATCGGCTGGCTGTAAACACATGACATTGCCAAGCAGACAGAGCGCATGCGTGGTTCAGAGAACTTGTAAAGCACAGATAGCAAACCCAGCGCTAGCACTGCGATCACTAAATTCAAGTGACTGACAGATATTTATGAATATTTCTGGTTGGTTCCTCAGTTTAGGGGCTGCGACAACACGACCATGTAGCCCCGTGTACTTTGAGTGTGTGTAGAATCTGTCTGATAACCAGTGTTAATTGTGATGGCTGTATTAGTGTGTGTATCTGTTTTTTAATTTAAGTACAGACTGCAACTTAGAATTTTTCAAATAGTTCCTACTTTTGCCACCAAACGCCACCGTCAACGACTACTAGGCCTAGTTCAGAACTTAGCTACTAGACGCCACCTCAGTCGGCTCTTGGCAACGAACGTAGAAACCTGAGAACGTTTTTTTACATTCTTAAACTATCCAATTTAGCTTCACACAGGTGTAATTAGTGGAAGGATCTTTAACATGCCGTAAATCTATGACATGGGACCGCCGGCTTTACTTCCCCTCCGAGGGAAGGCATACTGAGGGATTTTAACGCTCTTAAAAAATCCGACGGCTTCGGCCGGGTTTGAACCTGCTATCTTGGGCATAGAAGCTCAGCATGCTACCGACTACGCCACCGAAGCCGCCCTATGAATATTTCTGTTCGAACGTAAAATAAAATGAAGTTATAATTATCGTCGAACATAAACAGTCGTATGAAACTCGCCTATAATGGTAATTAAGACACTCGCTTCGCTCGTTTTATAAACATACTTGTGTCTTAATTATTGCCATTATAGGCTCGTTGCATAATGTACTATTAAAATTGTAAATGTGTTGTACTAGTTAGCACCAGTGCCTTGCTCGACAGGCGTAGGTGGCTGGCCGGAGTGTCCCGGCTGTCACGCGGCGCATGCGAGGCTCCGTTTTATAGGGAGGGTCCTCACTGTAGAACAGGGGTTCCCAACCTGCGAGGCGTGGGGACTTTATAAGGGAGGGAGGGGGGGGCCGTGAAGTGATTTCCAAATTGTGTTTTTTTTTAACTCGAACGTCTAATTTTGTAAAATAAACATTCTCGCGCCAAGTCAATCGTTCAAAAGCGCTGATAATGTTGCAAGTAATCTCCGCCGTGCTCTGTCAAATATCAAACCAAACATACCATATCTTAAACATACCATATCTTGCCAAGAGAAAACAGTGTCAACCCTCTCACTGAAATTTTGTTGACTAATTTAAGGATGTATTGTAAAAGTGTGTTCTTTGTATTCTGCTAAAATGAAGTTAGTATGTGGCTCATGAGACAGCTTGGTATTCCTGGGCGAAACCCCACACAAGACACGGCATAAACCTAGAAAAATAGCTGAGTTTTAATTCAATATACCATCTTTTTAGTATGTAATAGTTTTTTTTTTTTTTTTTTGTCGTGTGGCCTCCTCAGAGGCCGAGAGCAGGTTTTTCTAGTCGACGCCCACGGGCGACCTGCGCGTCGGGATGAGAGATGGAATGGATGAAAATGAATGAAACTGGGCAAGGATGTGGAAGGAATCAGCCGTGGCCTATCAGAAGGTACCGTCCCAGCATTTGCCTGGTGTTGAAAATGGGGAAACCACGGAAAACCATTTCAAGGACGGCCGACGGTGCACAGTGGGCCAAAATCGAAATCTAGGGGGACAAAATTATTTTTACATTTCAATCATGAATTTAGAGTGAAAGTAACGTATATAATTTGTTTACTTCATAATAAACATCAGTTAAGACTTTTTAAGCCACGTATACACATGCAAGAAATTGTCTATGACTAGGAGTTGGATAGAGCATTCAGTTATCTCTTCAGAGCAATTTTATAACCCTAATTTACTTTTAACAAAATCACATAGTTCCATAATCGTCGAACCCAGTGCTTCAAACAGTTGTAAACGTGCGAGAACTGGTCACGCGGCATCATCTAAAACGTAAAAACGTAAAATAGCTAAGTAAGTTGCAAAAAGATGCAAAAAATCTTATAACAGGCGTAAACTACAAGACTTTATCTACTGAACCCTTGCAAAGAAGCATATGAGACTCAGATTCGGGGCGTAACGGGTCAAATTCGTAAGTTGCTGTCAGGGCGCTTCATTAACTTGCAGGGTAACATATAACAAAATGACATGCAGGAAAGAGTGAAGCCAGGGTTAAAAAACAACTGAATTTAATAACAAATCACCATATTTACACATAAACAATTAATAACAAAATCTCCCAACTGACTCCCATTTAATAAAAATGCCAAAACTTAGGCGGTATCTCTGGAGAGATTAATTACTTGGACCAAGTGTCCTTAATGAAAAGATACAAAAGTGACCATATAAGTGCGTATGCAGTTCTACATGCATCACGATGTGTACTTTGAATGCGTGATTCGTTATCATCCGGGATGACCCTTCAAACACCGAATCCGCATTTCCTAGAGCTAGACCGACACGGGGGAACACAACTACACTACTTAAACTAAACCGACACTTCCTAAATCTACTATAAACAAACACAAAATTTCCGTGTGAAATTGGACATAAATTGCCGTAGCAACATTTACTGCCTAAAAAACTTAGGACTTCTCACACAAATCAACACAAGTACATTAACACGTGACCAATAGAAAAATACTCAAATGACCGCTGTCAAAATTTACAAATACTCTACAACTACACCACACGGGTGTGACACACAAAATTACATGAATTGAGTCATCAACAAAGCAATAGGCAAACAGCCAACATTTACGTTAATCACAATATTTTATCCATACAAGGTACAACAATCCGTTACACACATGGCGAACTCCCCAATTAATTATGGCTTAAAAATTAACCATCACAATGAACAGGTTTGCTACATGAAAGCTTACAGGGTTCAGTCGGACAAATAGGACTGCCTATCAAAATAAGTCACAGGCAAAACGGGCGGTTTGTGGAACACTGCATGTCTGTCAACCCACGTGTCAAAATACCTCGACCTCCCAGAACATGGGGTCGAACCTCGAAGAAATGTGCCCAAAGCACAATAATACATGTGTGTCAGAATAACCATATGGACAAGAATCAGCAGTCTCCCAAGAGCACTCTGTCTTTCCATCTAAAAAAATACAATAGCAGCAAAATATATAAGGGCGGTAGGACAACTACCCCCTCCTCACGTAGAATCAACACACATTAGACACATCAACACACACTGAATCACACGTATGGGTTTTGACAGACCCTGAAATAAAATACACAAATAATATCCACATGCTGGCGCCATCGTTCTATGCCGTGACTAGTCACCTGAAAAGGACTCAAGAAAATCTATCAAAATTAGAACGAAGGTGTTCTACAATTACTTTTAAGTTGGTGCACTCGGCTACCCTAACATGAATAATAACCTGTTCAGCAAAATGTTTTACACTAATTTCCTCCCATTCCTATTTCAAATATTAACGTTAATAAAGCACCATTTATCGAATGTAACGGGTTCCGCAAATTGCAAGGATAAAAATTATGCACGCACGCCGCGTACATTACACATGACTCAAGAAAGAAAACAAATTATCAACAAACACTTTGGCCACGCGCCAACGGACATTTAAACACATAGTGTCGGTACAAGAAAAACTCTAAAACAACAAGAAAGAAAAACATGACTATATACAAAGTTCCCCGGCCAAATCTAACTACATAATTGAAATAAATCCAATTTTAGTACATCACCGCTTCTGCATGTAGACCAAGGACATCCTCCTCAACCCATTGCCCTATGGACAATTTAGCTCTCCATAGTAGTCGTCTGTGCTGATTTCTTGAAGCTCATCCCAACTTCACACCACGTGCTGTTCATCTTGGTCTGGACTCCTCGGCAGAAAAGTTCAATATTAAATATTTGCCTATCTATAATCGCTTGCAGGCTACTCAGTTCACCCACAATTGTCCTAGTGCGATTAATAGCGAAGACTGGCCCTACTTATATCAGACACACGCACTATAAAAACATACATAAAATACACACAATTTATACAGAAATATACATGTCGAGTCCGCGCCACTGGCTCGTTAACAAGTTCACAATCCTGGCTGCACTAGCAGTCGCTATCTCGTCTGGTATTTCCGTCTGTACTATGGACTTCGGTTCTAGTAAGCGCTAATTAGGGTGGTACGATACCTCCCTCTTAAAGTTGAACTCGTCGTCTTGAAATGAATGTTACTGTTTAGTTCACACAACAAAGTTGATTTTTATAATAAAATGTATTACAGCTTTTAAAAAATTGATACTGCGATCGCTGCGACTTTAGTTCCTCAAAGCTCACAAAATGAATTAGCTTCACTGATTTAGAGCGTAAAAATCACGTTTTACACCAAATAATGACTTAGATAAATTCGAGCGTCAAAATCACAATCCAAACTGACGTGGAGTATGCCTCTCAAGGCTCCAAAAGGTAGACTTTAAAATTCACACTTCGAACTGACGTGGAGTATGCCTCTGAAGGCTCCAAAAGATAAGACTTAGATTGGCGTCAGGCCAAGCTATTTATGAGAAACTGACAAGGGCGGTGGAGTGGGGCAAAGTCGGATAAAAACTTCCAGAGTTTTTGTCTCACAAAGATGTAACTAGTGTCATTCTTCTCCAAATAAATCCAACGTCTCAAATTACTCGAGCGGAAATTAATCCGTTCGGCGGTTCCTTAGATACACACTTCCGCGGGCTTTTTACTACTGACGCCGTCCACCTCGTGGTCACGGCTTGGTCTCTTGCGATTGGCTGATTCAATCGTATGTTCGTTGAGAAGACCTCGTGATTCTTCCTTTATGTCTCCAATTTTGGTACAGTAGTTGCACAATTTAGCCTTGAACTCGACTAATTCTGGCCGTCCCCCAGGAATAGCTACTGGCTCAACTTCTGTTGCAATCGTGACGAAATGCTGGCCTCCCTAATATCCAAGTCGACTTCCTTATGTGCTGCCTGGGCCGTAGTAATAATAATAATAAATATGAAAACTTATTTATCGAAGATGAATAAGGGTTCATTTGTCCTCAGCAAGGTTTTGAAATTCGAAACAATTTATTGGTTTGGATTTCAAAAACAAAATCCACCGTAGTAACAACACATCTCTTTAAATCTCACTCAGCTGCTCGAGTGTATGCCCCTCTGACTCAATTAGTGTGCTCCCTTCTCGCTGGAATGTCATTCATATTTCCACTAGGTCTCCCCTTCTCCTCAAGTAGTTGCCACTCCCGTCGTCTCAGCTGCTCGTTGTTTACAAACAAAGTGCGTACTCAGGTGCTCCCCGTGAATTTGAGTGTTTGTTTTCAAAACATGAATTTTGCAATACAGATTCTGCACATATCATCTTTCCTACTCATCAAATGGTTCCCTTCTGTAGTACGGTTTCAAATTGGCACTATTAAAAACAGATTTTGCACCAGTGCTCACTTCTTCTAATCTGTAGGCATTGTTACCCAGATTCTTAATTACCCGGAACGGACCAATGAACCTTGGACAGAACTTGGCGAAGACTTTGTTCTTAGGGTCGGAGATCGGTGGTCTACGAACCAGCACTAATTCTTGTTCTTGTAACTCTCGGTGAAACTTCTTTCCTCGGTATCGTCTCAGCCTTCGGTCCGCTTGGTTCCTCATGTGCTCCCTCGTTCGCTGGATTCGCAAATCATGCGCTAATAATGGATCCCTTGGGCAAGGAATGATCTTATCCCAAGTTCTTTCCGGCAACCTGTTGTGGTGTACAATCAGTGGGACTTGACCCGTCGACTCGTGCTTAGTAGTGTTCATGCACATCTCAATTTCTCCTACTTTGTCTACCCATTTATTGTGTTCGTTAGGAATCATTACTCTGTAGTATTTAGCGACACAGCGAATTGTTCTTTCGCTCGGATTTCCACAAGGATGACGAATACTTGAAAATATGTGTTTTATTCCTAGGCTCTCCAAACCTTGCCTAAAAACATTGCTTGTGAAATAGGTACCGTGATCTGATAGAATGGATTCCGGCTTCCCAAGCATCGGAATGACTTTGTTCTTAATTCTACTGAGGACTTGTCTTGATGTCGTCTTCTGAATAGGACATAGCACGACCATCTTCGAAAATACATCGACACACACCAAGAGGTGTCGGCATCCACGCTTTCCTTTTACTAAAGGACCAAAGCAATCAATCGCGAGCATCTCGCATGGTTTCTGCGGTAATAGTGGTATTGGAGGTTGTTTCAGAATAAAGTTGTTCGGCTTTGTGCGCTGACAAGCGTCACACGTTCTAATTACTTCAACAATGGTGAATCTCATCTTGGGCCAAGTAAAGGTCTCCCCTATCGTAGCTTCAGTCTTATCCGTGCCGATATGTGCTAGGCTCTCGTGAACATGCCAAGTTAATCCCCTCTGTAGTGATGCTGGAACTAAGATCCGCAGTTTAGTATGATGCTCATCCACGTACTTATGTAACAAGTTATTCAAATAGTGAAATCTCGCTTGTTTAGCACTGGCTTCCCGGTACTCTGGTGAATTTGGTTGTAACTCCTTCCTATAGAATTTTATCATCATCATCATCCATGGGTCAGCTTCTTGCTCCTTCCGAATATCCTTCAATCTTGCCAAAAACTCACGAGCCTTAGGTGTCAAGGTAATATTGTGAACTTCCGCTATTACTTCGTTTCCGCCCTCAGGGTTTCTACTCAAGGCATCTGGTATGACGTTCAATTTCCCAGGACAGTGCTCTATTGTGATGTCAAACTGCTGTATGTAGATGGACCAGCGCGTTACTCTCTCACTTGCTATTGTTGTCTTAAATAAAAATGTCAGTGCATGGTGGTCGGTTCTAACAATGATGGAATAACCATAGATCATCTTGCGCCACTGTTGTAGAGAATATAGAATTGCTAGTAGCTCAAGTTCCGTAACTGTGTAGTTTCTCTCATGTTTCCGTAATTTACGACTCGTGAATGCCAAATAGGATTTCTTCTTGGGTTCTTCAGCGTCCTCTTGGTACAGCATAGCACCAATCCCAATTAACGAAGCATCTGCTTGAATGATAAATTGTTTCTCAAAATCCGGATATCCAAGTTTCACACAGTTTTCCAATAAATCCTTCGTTGCTTTAAAAGACCTGTCGCACTCCTCATTCCACGACCATCGATTCGCTTTCTTCAACATCTCCTGCATAGGCGCTACTGTTTCTGTGTAACCAGGGCAATTTTCTTTGAAGAAACCAGTCACTCCCAAAAATGCTCTAACATGTTTGACTTTGGTAGGTGTGGGAAATTTCTTAATAGCATCAATCTTGGCTGGATTAGGCCGCACGCCCTCGACATCAATTATATGTCCCAAATATAAAATTTCGCTCTGGCAAAAATGTGATTTTTTTAAGTTGATCTTGAAGTTCATGGTTCTCAGGTTATCCAACAGTTTATTTAAATTTACCAAGTGTTCTTCCATTGTCTCAGAAGCGATTAATATGTCATCAACATATCTCGTGGTGAAGTTCTTGACCTCCTCAGTCAGATTTCTGTCGAGTGCTCTAATGAGTGCACATCCCGCAGTTTTCACGCCAAAGGGCATTCGACACCAGATATAACTTTGATTGTCGAATAAAAATCCCGTCAACAGTTGAGATTTTTCTTCAAGTTCAAGATGGTGGAAACTATTCGTCAAATCAACACTTGAGTATATCTTCTTCCCACGGAAGCCTTTCAAAACATCTTTGATCCTCGGTGCTTGGTCGTGCTCAACTAGCAGTTTACTATTTAAAACTCGCGCGTCTAGGCATAGCCTAATTGATCCGTTTGGCTTGGTCACAGCCAATATTGCGTTCAGATAAGGAGTTGCAGCTTTCCTTATCATGCCAGAATCTAATAAGTTAGTAATAATGTCCTTCACCTGAGAAAAATGCTTCTCTGGGATCGGGTACAATTTACTTTTAAATGGGGTCCAATCTGTCACCTGCATAGCATATTGAAAATTCAAAACTTTCCCAGGTACGGTGTCAAAAGCTTCTTTATGCAATCTTAAGATTTCTTCCAGTCTTCTTCTATCAGATTCCCCTACGATGGCTTCCTTAAGTCGCTCCTGAAGTAAAATTTCGAATTTGGTTCCGCCCATTTCTTCTTCCGCCAAATGCACCCAAAGTTCCTGTGAAATATCTCGGCTGTCAATTTCTAGCACTGCTGTCTGGTTAACTTGCTCTCCCCTCAAGATCTTATCTCCGGCCTCATTAGTGCATTCCTCAACAACCCAAGTGTTGGCCTCTCTCTCCAGCGGATTCTCTTCCATATTTAAACCCACATGATCCAATCCTTCTACTTGTTTGAAGCTTACAGTGTTGTTATGTAAATCAATTACAGCATGAAAATCGCAGATGAAGTTGGCTCCTAAAATTATATTGTAGTTCATCTTTGGAATAACAATGAATGTTTGTGAAAAAGTATGGTTCAATATTTCCAGATCTAGGAATGCTTGCTGTTTACAATTCATAGTTTTGTCAGGAATGACACCTCTGACTTTCATTAGCGGTACCGGCATAATAGGAACAGTCTGTTTTCTTGCTATTTCTTTTATCAAAATTTCAGTGACCAAGCTCACCTGGCTACCTGTATCAATCAAACATCTCACCCTCATACCTCCAATATGCGCGTAAATAATTGGTAGCTGTCTGATAACGTTTTCACGGTTCTTCACCACTTCCTCCAGGCAGTCGTCTGGGAATGCTACCCACTCTTCTATATTGGCCACTATCATCTCTTCTTGCTCCCTGGCGATCTCCGTTTCTAGCCTATCTCCTTTCAATTCATTTGGTTTTTTTTTTATCCCGGGCCCCATTAGATGTGTTTCGCCGGTTATCATTCTGTCGCTCCTGTTGCCTCAGTAAACTCTCTGCCCCCTCTCCTTGATGATTGTCTGGGCTCTGTCTGTTCGCCATGGCACGCCCCCACTTTTCCTTCTCCGCTTCTTCATTACTTAATTGATCCAGGTATTTACGGGATTCAATATATCGCTCGTCCCAGTTATTCCTATATTCTCCTCTGTTTTCTTGGCGATAGTCCCTGCCGTTACTCCATCTACCATCTCCATTTCTTTGGTAGGGTCTACCTTGTCTCTGGTTTCCCCTCCAATTTGTGTACTCCCGCTGGTACGTCCACTGATTATTTTGATTCTGGTTATTCTGATGATATCTCCCGCGGTTATTCTGATAGTTATGATTGTTGTGATGGAACTGGTTTCGGCCGTCAAAATCTTGTCTTCTTGGCGTGAACTGTGTTCCCGTGGACTGTGTCTTACTTTGGTTTCCCTGGCCGTGGTTATTTTGGGGTCCCTGAACTACCTCTGCCGTGTTTACACATTCCAAATTCCTTCTTCCTGTCTGTGGGCTCACCATACTCGTCTCATCTGTCTGAGTAATTCTTCTGCTTGGACTGCGGTCTGAATGTTTCCTGCGACTAGCAATTGTTGGATATGCATTGGGAGTTGTTTTCCGATGGTTAGAACCATATTCGGCTCGCTAGGCGGGTCATCAAAATCCCTGAATTTTACCAATTGCTGACTAAAGAATTCTGAAAAACGGGTTGGATGGGTACTATGGTATTTGCGTGTGTACAGGTCCATTCTTAACCCCTGTTGTAACGAAGGACTCCAAAACTTCTTCAAAAACGCCTCGCGGAATTGATCCATGTCTGTAAATGTGTACTTGAAACTTAAGAACCAGGTCAGGCTAGGTCCTTCCAAAAATTTCTCCACCAGTCTTAATTGTTTCTCTGGGCCGATGTGTTGGTCATTAAAGTAATCCGTTAATTGCCGTAAGAATGCTTTGGGAGTGGTTCCTGAATTTTCTTTGAACTTATCGGGCTTAAAATCATTACCCCGAATGACTTGGATGACTTGGGCTGGTGCCAAGTTCGGTTGCGGAGTTGAAGTCTCCCCCCTGTACTGCTGGAATGCATTAGTCGTTAGTCTGGGACTTTGACCTCGACTCGTGTCCTCAGCCAACTTCGAACCTGCCGGACTTCCAATACTTGTTTGCTTTTCCTGTATGTTTTCATTTGAAAATAATGTCGCATTCTCTAATGATCTAATCTCGTTCTTTATGATTAATTCTGATTGTTCCTGCAATTTCGACTTCATATTTTCCTCCAGTGCCTGCATTCGCTTCAAAACTGCCAGCCTGTCTTCCTTATTCGCCTGAGCCTGCTGGTCCCAATCTCGCCGGATCCTACTTTTTAAGCTATTTATTTTCTCCTCGTTCCTTTCTTGGTTTTTCTCTAGCTCTTCACGTATCTGTTCCTGCGTTTTCACTAGTTGTTCCCCCACCTCTTCTCTTATGACCTCTTGTGTTTTGATTAGCTGACCTTCCAAATTATCTTGAGTTTTGACGAGCTGCTCCCCTACTTCTTGTCTTATTACCTCTCGTGTGTTTATCAGCTGGCCTTCCATCTCTTTCCTTATGATCTCTTGTGTTCTGCCTAATTGCTCCTCTAAATTTTCCCGCAAGTGTATCCGCTCAGTTTCAGCCTTAATTTCGACTTTATCTATTTCCTTTATTAATTCCAGCACGTTGTTATCTACCGAATTAATCTGCTGTTGTAGTTTCTCTTGGGTCTTCTTCACTCCCGCGGTGTTACTGACACATGCTGCCTCTATCTGCTTAAGTTTATCCGCCACCATCTCGTCAAATTGCATTAATTTATTATCAAATTTTGCCTCCAATTTCTTCATTTCTCCTAACTGTCTGATGTTGTTTTCCGCAACCTCGCCTGACAGTTTCTCTACTTTTTGAACGCTCTGGTTGATATCATTTGTGATTTTCCCTAACTGTTCGGTTTGTGTTACCGCCTGTTGTGACAATTTGTAGTTAAGTTCATTGAGTTGTTTGTCAGTGTCTAATTTCTGGACTTCTAACTGGACCGAAATGTTACCGCTCATATCAAGTAATTGTTTTTCACAGTCTATTAATTGTTTTTCCGTTTTCGCGGACATCTGCTCTAATTGTTTTTCACTGTGCTCACGCTGAGCTTCTAATTGTTCTTTTAATTGTTCTTCCGTCTTTACGGACATTTGGATCGACATCTGTTCTAATTGTTCTTCCGTTTTCGCGGACATTTGGATCGACATCTGTTCTAATTGTTCTTCCGTTTTCGCGGACATTTGGATCGACATCTGTTCTAACAATGCCTTTATCTCATCAACAAGCGCCATATCACACACAAAAATATATTCAGAGAAAAACAGGGTTATGGGCTAAGGTTTCAGTCCTATACGCACATACATGTCACACATTTAAATATTACTGGCTCTACTTTAATGAAAATTTCAGTAACAAAATGTACTGAATACAATGACACTTATTCCCAAACAACAAAATAACCCCTAGTGATCTGCTTTTAAATTCCTAACCAACAGAATTTACGAAACACCAATTAACCGAAGTCAATTAAATGTCAAATATAAGGCAACATCTCCTGCTTTACTGAGTTCATTAATAATGCAAATTTCTAATTTTAATGTGGGCGCCAGAACAAGTTTATAACAAATACAAATCAAATTCTAACCTTGTTCAATATTTCTAACCTTAGGAACTCAGTGATTTTACTAATGCACATGGCGGTACAACATCGCCTCCATTTACTGAATTTACATGTCCGCTTGATCTGGCATCATTTCTCAACGAAATAAATATGAGATCAGCGAAGCAACAACAACAACAATCCCCACTTGGGCAGCCATTTTTGTTTTATGAACCCTTGCAAAGAAGCATATGAGACTCAGATTCGGGGCGTAACGGGTCAAATTCGTAAGTTGCTGTCAGGGCGCTTCATTAACTTGCAGGGTAACATATAACAAAATGACATGCAGGAAAGAGTGAAGCCAGGGTTAAAAAACAACTGAATTTAATAACAAATCACCATATTTACACATAAACAATTAATAACAAAATCTCCCAACTGACTCCCATTTAATAAAAATGCCAAAACTTAGGCGGTATCTCTGGAGAGATTAATTACTTGGACCAAGTGTCCTTAATGAAAAGATACAAAAGTGACCATATAAGTGCGTATGCAGTTCTACATGCATCACGATGTGTACTTTGAATGCGTGATTCGTTATCATCCGGGATGACCCTTCAAACACCGAATCCGCATTTCCTAGAGCTAGACCGACACGGGGGAACACAACTACACTACTTAAACTAAACCGACACTTCCTAAATCTACTATAAACAAACACAAAATTTCCGTGTGAAATTGGACATAAATTGCCGTAGCAACATTTACTGCCTAAAAAACTTAGGACTTCTCACACAAATCAACACAAGTACATTAACACGTGACCAATAGAAAAATACTCAAATGACCGCTGTCAAAATTTACAAATACTCTACAACTACACCACACGGGTGTGACACACAAAATTACATGAATTGAGTCATCAACAAAGCAATAGGCAAACAGCCAACATTTACGTTAATCACAATATTTTATCCATACAAGGTACAACAATCCGTTACACACATGGCGAACTCCCCAATTAATTATGGCTTAAAAATTAACCATCACAATGAACAGGTTTGCTACATGAAAGCTTACAGGGTTCAGTCGGACAAATAGGACTGCCTATCAAAATAAGTCACAGGCAAAACGGGCGGTTTGTGGAACACTGCATGTCTGTCAACCCACGTGTCAAAATACCTCGACCTCCCAGAACATGGGGTCGAACCTCGAAGAAATGTGCCCAAAGCACAATAATACATGTGTGTCAGAATAACCATATGGACAAGAATCAGCAGTCTCCCAAGAGCACTCTGTCTTTCCATCTAAAAAAATACAATAGCAGCAAAATATATAAGGGCGGTAGGACAACTACCCCCTCCTCACGTAGAATCAACACACATTAGACACATCAACACACACTGAATCACACGTATGGGTTTTGACAGACCCTGAAATAAAATACACAAATAATATCCACATGCTGGCGCCATCGTTCTATGCCGTGACTAGTCACCTGAAAAGGACTCAAGAAAATCTATCAAAATTAGAACGAAGGTGTTCTACAATTACTTTTAAGTTGGTGCACTCGGCTACCCTAACATGAATAATAACCTGTTCAGCAAAATGTTTTACACTAATTTCCTCCCATTCCTATTTCAAATATTAACGTTAATAAAGCACCATTTATCGAATGTAACGGGTTCCGCAAATTGCAAGGATAAAAATTATGCACGCACGCCGCGTACATTACACATGACTCAAGAAAGAAAACAAATTATCAACAAACACTTTGGCCACGCGCCAACGGACATTTAAACACATAGTGTCGGTACAAGAAAAACTCTAAAACAACAAGAAAGAAAAACATGACTATATACAAAGTTCCCCGGCCAAATCTAACTACATAATTGAAATAAATCCAATTTTAGTACATCACCGCTTCTGCATGTAGACCAAGGACATCCTCCTCAACCCATTGCCCTATGGACAATTTAGCTCTCCATAGTAGTCGTCTGTGCTGATTTCTTGAAGCTCATCCCAACTTCACACCACGTGCTGTTCATCTTGGTCTGGACTCCTCGGCAGAAAAGTTCAATATTAAATATTTGCCTATCTATAATCGCTTGCAGGCTACTCAGTTCACCCACAATTGTCCTAGTGCGATTAATAGCGAAGACTGGCCCTACTTATATCAGACACACGCACTATAAAAACATACATAAAATACACACAATTTATACAGAAATATACATGTCGAGTCCGCGCCACTGGCTCGTTAACAAGTTCACAATCCTGGCTGCACTAGCAGTCGCTATCTCGTCTGGTATTTCCGTCTGTACTATGGACTTCGGTTCTAGTAAGCGCTAATTAGGGTGGTACGATACCTCCCTCTTAAAGTTGAACTCGTCGTCTTGAAATGAATGTTACTGTTTAGTTCACACAACAAAGTTGATTTTTATAATAAAATGTATTACAGCTTTTAAAAAATTGATACTGCGATCGCTGCGACTTTAGTTCCTCAAAGCTCACAAAATGAATTAGCTTCACTGATTTAGAGCGTAAAAATCACGTTTTACACCAAATAATGACTTAGATAAATTCGAGCGTCAAAATCACAATCCAAACTGACGTGGAGTATGCCTCTCAAGGCTCCAAAAGGTAGACTTTAAAATTCACACTTCGAACTGACGTGGAGTATGCCTCTGAAGGCTCCAAAAGATAAGACTTAGATTGGCGTCAGGCCAAGCTATTTATGAGAAACTGACAAGGGCGGTGGAGTGGGGCAAAGTCGGATAAAAACTTCCAGAGTTTTTGTCTCACAAAGATGTAACTAGTGTCATTCTTCTCCAAATAAATCCAACGTCTCAAATTACTCGAGCGGAAATTAATCCGTTCGGCGGTTCCTTAGATACACACTTCCGCGGGCTTTTTACTACTGACGCCGTCCACCTCGTGGTCACGGCTTGGTCTCTTGCGATTGGCTGATTCAATCGTATGTTCGTTGAGAAGACCTCGTGATTCTTCCTTTATGTCTCCAATTTTGGTACAGTAGTTGCACAATTTAGCCTTGAACTCGACTAATTCTGGCCGTCCCCCAGGAATAGCTACTGGCTCAACTTCTGTTGCAATCGTGACGAAATGCTGGCCTCCCTAATATCCAAGTCGACTTCCTTATGTGCTGCCTGGGCCGTAGTAATAATAATAATAAATATGAAAACTTATTTATCGAAGATGAATAAGGGTTCACTACATTTTAACATTAAGTAGAAAGTGACGCAGAGTGACGCGACATACTAAAAATCTAAGTGAAAATATAATTTTAAAAATAATAGTTAAATATTATATAATGCAAATATAGCTAAAATTACGTAACAATTTCGCCCATTAATAACTGAAACTCGTTACAAAGATCATACCTTCAGCTGCATGTTCCATCTTAAAGCATCACACTAACCACAAAGACAACCAAACCACAGCCACTTACATTCACCCTCCAATTCAGACTGCTCGAACAGTGGTGACAGATTTACACTAAGATGCGTTTATATCCAAGAATAGTGAGCGGCAATTATATGAGAATGCTGTAGAAGTAACACATTTTGATTTTTTTACTATGAAAATAAATAATTTTGTACTCCTAGATTTCGATTTTGACCCACTGTGCGGTGGGGCTCGAACCCACACGTCTACCGAGTCAGCAAAGAGCTTGGCCCCATGACCTAACGCTGCGCTTTAGCCAGCTGAGCCACTGCTGTCGGTATGTAAAAGATATAAAGCGCGTACTTCATATTATTAGGTTAGGTCTGTATCCTCCAGGCGGCTTTGGTGGCGTAGTCGGTAGCATGCTGAGCTTCTATGCCCAAGATAGCGGGTTCAAACCCGACCGAAGCCGTCGGATTTTTTAAGAGCGTTAAAATCCCTCAGTATGCCTTCCTTCGGAGGGGAAGTAAAGCCGGCGGTCCCATGTCATAGATTTATGGCATGTTAAAGAACCTTCCACTAATTGCACCTGTGTGAAGCTAAATTGGATAGGTTAAGAACGTAAACAACGCTCTTAGGTTTCTATGTTCGTTGCCAAGAGCCGACTGCAGTGGTGTCTAGTAGCTAAGTTCTGAACTTGGCCTAGTAATCGTTGACGGTGGCGCTTGGCAGCAAAAGTAGGAACTATT
Source organism: Meconema thalassinum (assembly GCA_946902985.2). Classification (NCBI taxonomy): domain Eukaryota; kingdom Metazoa; phylum Arthropoda; class Insecta; order Orthoptera; family Tettigoniidae; genus Meconema; species Meconema thalassinum. Next base: position 1,138 of record CAMPQE020000340.1, on the reverse strand, counting down.
TGAAAATTCTAAGTTGCAGTACTTAAATTAAAAAACAGATGACACACACTAATACAGTCATCACAATTAACACCGGTTATTAGACAGATTCTACACACACCCAAAGTACAAGGGGCTACATGACCGCGTTGTCGCAGCCCCTAAACTTAAGAACCAACCAACCAACCAACCTATATCCTCCACGTCAGTTTATCGAAGAGGTTATAGGAGGGGGGGGGGGGGGGGGCGATGACCACCCGTATATGAAAAGGGGGGCGTCAGCTGGCAAAGGTTGGGAACCACTGCTGTAGAAATAGACTACACTGAAAAATAGTTCCTAATACTTCAATAACTCTACATGGGAACAAACAATAAGTTGTTGATGTACAATCAATCAATCATTGTACATGAAAGGAAGTATGGAAACACACATAGAGGACGAACAAAATGACAGGCAGTTGCCGGCAAAGAGAGATATAAATACAAAAGGACAGGGATGATCTATCTCCACAGCCGGACACACCACCATTTAAATAAAGCTCCCGAAATTGAGGCAATGTGTATTAAAAATAACCTGTTTTGAAAAATGTAAATTCACTTTATTGCTCAATGAAATAATTAGTTCATTGCATTATTGTGTTGACTTCTAGATAAATACAGTGATCCATTAGGTATTTCTCTAACCTAAAGAAACAATTTTTCATACGAATAATTGAGGACATTGCCGGAAGAAGGATGTTTAACGAAAAATACTTACTTTTGAGATAATCACAATTGAACGTTTATTATGCAATATCTTTTATCAATGCAGATTAATTAGCTTCTTATATTTTTGTATTTTGAAATGGGTTTGTCTGAAAGTTAAAAACAAACCATCAGTTTGTAATAGTTTATTCACTTTGTTACAGAGAAAAATAAAACAAAATTATGTGTTATATGCCATTTTTACGGCAATCGTTATATACGCTCACAATATTTTGCAAACATGTTGATTTTGATGAAATAAAGTGTAGGTTTTACGAATTATCAATAGCGTATAGCCTATAGGTCTAATTGATTAAAAATAAAAACTGCCGGCAACAAATTGTATCATTATTTTAAAACTTTATTGAGTAATGGAATAATGATACTGCATATTGCAAATTAGAAAATGAAATAT
>CAMPQE020000339.1:0-24943 GCA_946902985.2 Meconema thalassinum | reverse complement strand
TAGCACCCTTGAAGTTCGGGATTCGTTTCCCCACCCATGTACTATATGGAATAATCGAATTTCCGATGTATGGCCCCGATTGGTGCGGCGTTGTGTTGATTTAATTAGTATTAAGACGTTTCTTGCATTGGATATGCGAAAAGTCACCCGTAGCACCCTTGAAGTTCGGGATTCGATTCCCCACCCATGTACTAAATGGAATAATCGAATGTGCGAGGTATGCCCCTATTGGTGAGGCGTTGTGTTGATTTAATTAGTATTAAAACCCTCTTAGTGCCAGAGTCGCTGTGAGCGATCCTCATAAAATGAACGAAACTTGCCAGCGTCGCTCTGAGAGACGCTTCGTTTTTGTATTCTTAGAGGGGCTTATAGACCGAAAATGGCGTCTAAACTTGACGTGACCATTAAAGAGAGTTCTAGCTACCATTTTCTGGCAAACATCCTTTGTTTTCTGTCTATCGATATACTCAAGCGATATTTAAAGTTCATTGACTTGTTTACGCGCGACTCGTAAAAGCATGACGTCCAAGGGAAGGAAGTATTGTTTGAGAGAGGAAGAAATTGAAGAATTAATGATTGATGAGTCAAGTGGTAAACTCTTGAACTTCGTGGACAGTGATTGCGATCTTGTGTGTGACGAATCAAGTGTTGATTCCGCTTCGGACAATGAATTACCTGCGCTGAATGCGATCGTACATAACCAAACAAGTGAGAGTGATGGTAATGATGTTGATAGTAATAGTGACTGGGAAGAAAGGAATGTTGACCAGGACAATCCTCCACAGGCTACACAACCACAAATGTGAAAGATAAAACTACAGGGTGCCCTTCTGTTTATTTATTTTCACTGTAATTATTTTTATTTTATTTATTTCAACAATGCCATTGTTGGTGTACGGTATTTTACGAATATGCTATATTTTAGAATTTCGGATTTTTGAGACCCCTGCTGATATTTTTTCAACTAAAAACTGCATTTCCTGGTTCTTTAGTTATGTATGTGTGCTCTCCAGTGTTCATTTTTACTCCATTTATAAGCGTGTGGTAATAGGAATAATCAAACTTTCTAATTTTTATTTTAATTAAGAAATTATTTTAATTAATTAATTAATAAAGAAAGAAATAAGTTTCAAAATGATCTGAAAGTTTCCCTGAATTTAGATAGCTATGTTTTGCACGCCCTGACTAAATTTCGCTTTCGTATCTTTCAAAACAGGAAATATGCATATTTTTTTCTGAAAGCCTACATTTTCCATTAAAACAGCCTGGCACTTTTAGACTTCACCTTTACCATTTCGCCTGGCTCTAAGAGGATTAAGACGGTTCTTGCATTGGATTTGCGTAAAGTCACCCGTAGCACCCTTGAAGTTCGTGATTCGATTCCCCTCCCATGTACTAAGTGGAATACTCGAATTTGCGATTTATGACCCGGAACCGTACGGTGTTGTGTTGATTTAATTATTATTAAGACGTTTCTTGCATTGGTTATGCGAAAAGTCACCCGTAGCAACCTTAAAGTTCGGGATTCGATTCCCCACCCATGTACTAAATGGAATAATCGAATTTGCGACGTATGGCCCCGATTGGTACGGCGTTGTGTTTATTTAATTATTATTAATACGTTTCTTGCATTGGATATGTGAAAAGTCAGCCGTAGCACCCTTGAAGTTCGGGATTCGATTCACCTACCGTGTACTAAATGGAATAATCGAAATTGCGACGTATGGCCCCGATTGGTACGGCGTTGTGTTTATTTAATTATTATTATTAATACGTTTCTTGCATTGGATATGCGAAAAGTCAGCCGTAGCACCCTTGAAGTTCGGGATTCGATTCACCTACCGTGTACTAAATGGAATAATCGAATTTGCGACGTATGGCCCCGATTGGTACGGCGTTGTGTTTATTTAATTAGTATTAAGACGTTTCTTGCATTGGATATGCGAAAAGCCACCCGTAGCACCCTTGAAGTTCGGGATTCGATTCCCCACCCTTGTACTATATGGAATAATGGAATTACGATGTATGGCACCTATTGGCGCGGCGTTGTATTGACTTAATTAGTATTAAGACGTTTCTTGCATTGGATTTGCGTAAAGTCACCCGTAGCACCCTTGAAGTTCGGGTTTCGATTCCCCTCCCATGTACTAAGTGGAATACTCGAATTTGCGATTTATGACCCGGAACCGTACGGTGTTGTGTTGATTTAATTATTATTAAGACGGTTCTTGCATTGGTATTGCGAAAAGTCACCCGTAGCAATTTTGAAGTTCGGGATTCGATTCCCCACCCATGTACTAAATGGAATAATCGAATTTGCGATTTATGAGCCGGAACCGTACGGTGTTGTGTTGATTTAATTATTATTAAGACGTTTCTTGCATTGGTTATGCGAAAAAACACCCGTAGGACCCTTTAAGTTCGAGATTCGATTCCCCAACCATGTTCTAAATGGAACAATCGAATTTGCGACGTATGGCCCCGATTGGTACGTCGTTGTGTTTATTTAATTATTATTAAGACGTTTCTTGCATTGGATATGCGAAAAGTCACCCGTAGCACCCTTGAAGTTCGGGATTCGATTCACCACACATGTAGCCGACTATATGGAATACTCGAATTTGCGATTTATGACTCGGATCCGTACGGTGTTGTATTGATTTAATTATTATTAAGACGTTTCATGCATTGGTTATGCGGAAAGTCACCCGTAGCACCCTTGAAGTTCGGGATTCGATTCCTCACCCATGTACTAAATGGAATAATCGAATTTGCGACGTATGTCCCCGAATGGTACGGCGTTGTGTTTATTTAATTATTATTGATACGTTTCTTGCATTGGATATGCGAAAAATCACCCGTAGCACCCTTGAAGTTCGGGATTCGATTCACCTACCATGTACTAAATGGAATAATTGAATTTGCGACGCATGGCTCCGATTGGTACTGCGTTGTGTTTATTTAATTAGTATTAAGACGTTTCTTGCATTGGATATGCGAAAAGTCACCCGTAGCACCCTTGAAGTTCGGGATTCGATTCCCCACACATGTACTAAATGGAATCATCGAATTTGCGAGGTATGGCCCCTATTGGTACGGCGTTTTGTTGATATAATTAGTATTAAGATGTTTCTTGCATTGGATACGCGTAATGTCACCCGTAACACCCTTGAAGTTCGTGATTCGATTCCCCTTCCATGTACTAAGTGGAATAATCGAATTCGGGACGAATGGCCCCCTATTGGTACGGCGTTGTGTTATTTAATTAGTATTAAGACGTCTCTTGCATTGGATATGCGAAAAGTCACCCGTAGCACCCTTGAAGTTCGGGATTCGATTCACCTACCATGTACTAAGTGGAATAATCGAATTTGCGATGTATGGCCCCGATTGGTACGGCGTTGTGTTTATTTAATTATTATTAATACGTTTCTTGCATTGGATATGCGAAAAGTCACCCGTAGCCCCCTTGAAGTTCTGGATTCGATTCACCTACCATGTACTAAGTGGAATAATCGAATTTGCGATGTGTGGCCCCGATTGGTACGGCGTTGTGTTTATTTAATTAGTATTAAGACGTTTCTTGCATTGGATATGGGAAAAGTCACCCGTATCACCCTTGAAGTTCGGGATTCGATTCCCCACACATGTACTAAATGGAATCATCGAATTTGCGAGGTATGGCCCCCATTGGTACGGCGTTTTGTTGATATAGTTAGTATTAAGATGTTTCTTGCATTGGATACGCGTAATGTCACCCGTAACACCCTTGAAGTTCGTGATTCGATTCCCCTCCCATGTACTAAGTGGAATAATCGAATTTGGGACGATTGGCCCCGATTGGTACGGCGTTGTGTTTATTTAATTAGTATTAAGACGTCTCTTGCATTGGATATGCGAAAAGTCACCCGTAGCACCCTTGAAGTTCGGGATTCGATTCCCACCCATGTACTATATGGAATAATCGAATTTACGACGTATGGCCCCGATGGTACGGCGTTGTGTTTATTTAATTATTATTAATACGTTTCTTGCATTGGATATGCGAAAAGTCACCCGTAGCCCCCATGAAGTTCGGGATTCGATTCACCTACCATGTACTAAATGGAATAATCGAATTTGCGATTTATTAGCCGGAACCGTACGGTGTTGTGTTGATTTAATTATTATTACGACGTTTCTTGCATTGTTTATGCGAAAAGTCACCCGTAGCACCCTTGAAGTTCGGGATTCGATTCCCCAACCATGTACTAAATGGAACAATCGAATTTGCGACGTATGGCCCCGATTTTTACGGCGTTGTGTTTATTTAATTAGTATTAAGACGTTTGTTGCTTTGGATATGCGAAAAGTCACCCGTAGCACCCTTGAAGTTCGGGATATGATTCCCCACCCATGTACTATATGGAATAATCGAATTTCCGATTTATGGCTCCGATTGGTACGCCGTTGTGTTGATTTAATTAGTATTAAGACGTTTCTTGCATTGGATATGTGAAAAGTCACCCGTAGCACCCTTGAAGTTCGGGATTCGATTCTCCACCCATGTACTAAATGGAATAATCGAATTTGCGAGGTATGGCCCCTATTGGTGGGGCGTTGTGTTGATTTAATTAGTATTAAGACGGTTCTTGCATTCGATTTGCGTAAAGTCACCCGTAGCACCCTTGAAGTTCGGGATTCGATTCCCCTCCCATGTACTAAGTGGAATACTCGAATTTGCGATTTATGACCCGGAACCGTACGGTGTTGTGTTGATTTAATTATTATTAAGACGTTTCTTGCATTGGTTATGCAAAAAGTCACCCGTAGCAACCTTGAAGTTCGGGATTCGATTCCCCACCCATGTACTAAATGGTATAATCGAATTTGCGACGTATGGCCCCGATTGGTACGGCGTTGTGTTTATTTAATTATTATTATTAATACGTTTCTTGCATTGGATATGCGAAAAGTCAGCCGTAGCACCCTTGAAGTTCGGGATTCGATTCACCTACCGTGTACTAAATGGAATAATCGAATTTGCGACGTATGGCCCCGATTGGTACGGCGTTGTGTTTATTTAATTAGTATTAAGACGTTTCTTGCATTGGATATGCGAAAAGCCACCCGTAGCACCCTTGAAGTTCGGGATTTGATTCCCCACCCTTGTACTATATGGAATAATGGAATTACGATGTATGGCACCTATTGGCGCGGCGTTGTATTGACTTAATTAGTATTAAGACGTTTCTTGCATTGGATTTGCGTAAAGTCACCCGTAGCACCCTTGAAGTTCGGGTTTCGATTCCCCTCCCATGTACTAAGTGGAATACTCGAATTTGCGATTTATGACCCGGAACCGTACGGTGTTGTGTTGATTTAATTATTATTAAGACGTTTCTTGCATTGGTATTGCGAAAAGTCACCCGTAGCAATTTTGAAGTTCGGGATTCGATTCCCCACCCATGTACTAAAAGGAATAATCGAATTTGCGATTTATGAGCCGGAACCGTACGGTGTTGTGTTGATTTAATTATTATTAAGACGTTTCTGGCATTGGTTATGCGAAATGTCACCCGTAGGACCCTTTAAGTTCGAGATTCGATTCCCCAACCATGTTCTAAATGGAACAATCGAATTTGCGACGTATGGCCCCGATTTTTACGGCGTTGTGTTTATTTAATTAGTATTAAGACGTTTCTTGCTTTGGATATGCGAAAAGTCACCCGTAGCACCCTTGAAGTTCGGGAATCGGTTTCCCACACATGTACTAAATGGAATCATCGAATTTGCGAGGTATGGAGCCTATTGGTACGGCGTTTTTTTGATATAATTAGTATTAAGATGTTTCCTTCATTGGATATGCGTTATGTCACCCGTAACACCATTGAAGTTCGTGATTCGATTCCCCTCCCATGTACTAAGTGGAATAACCGAATTTGCGTTTTATGACCCGGAATCGTACGGTGTTGTGTTGATATCATTATTATTCAGACGTTTCTTGCATTGGATGTGCGAAAAGTCACCCGTAGCACCTTTGAAGTTCGGGATTCTATTCCCCACCCATGTACTAAATGGAATAATCGAATTTGCGATGTATGGCCCCGATTGGTACGTCGTTGTGTTTATTTAATTATTATTAAGACGTTTCTTGCATTGGATATGCGAAAAGTCACCCGTAGCACCCTTGAAGTTCGGGATTCGATTCACCACACATGTAGCCGACTATATGGAATACTCGAATTTGCGATTTATGACTCGGATCCGTACGGTGTTGTATTGATTTAATTATTATTAAGACGTTTCATGCATTGGTTATGCGGAAAGTCACCCGTAGCACCCTTGAAGTTCGGGATTCGATTCCTCACCCATGTACTAAATGGAATAATCGAATTTGCGACGTATGTCCCCGAATGGTACGGCGTTGTGTTTATTTAATTATTATTGATACGTTTCTTGCATTGGATATGCGAAAAATCACCCGTAGCACCCTTGAAGTTCGGGATTCGATTCACCTACCATGTACTAATTGGAATAATTGAATTTGCGACGCATGGCCCCGATTGGTACTGCGTTGTATTTATTTAATTAGTATTAAGACGTTTCTTGCATTGGATATGCGAAAAGTCACCCGTAGCACCCTTGAAGTTCGGGATTCGATTCCCCACACATGTACTAAATGGAATCATCGAATTTGCGAGGTATGGCCCCTATTGGTACGGCGTTTTGTTGATATAATTAGTATTAAGATGTTTCTTGCATTGGATACGCGTAATGTCACCCGTAACACCCTTGAAGTTCGTGATTCGATTCCCCTTCCATGTACTAAGTGGAATAATCGAATTCGGGACGAATGGCCCCCTATTGGTACGGCGTTGTGTTATTTAATTAGTATTAAGACGTCTCTTGCATTGGATATGCGAAAAGTCACCCGTAGCACCCTTGAAGTTCGGGATTCGATTCCCACCCATGTACTATATGGAATAATCGAATTTGCGACGTATGGCCCCGATGGTACGGCGTTGTGTTTATTTAATTATTATTAATACGTTTCTTGCATTGGATATGCGAAAAGTCACCCGTAGCCCCCTTGAAGTTCTGGATTCGATTCACCTACCATGTACTAAGTGGAATAATCGAATTTGCGATGTATGGCCCCGATTGGTACGGCGTTGTGTTTATTTAATTAGTATTAAGACGTTTCTTGCATTGGATATGCGAAAAGTCACCCGTAGCACCCTTGAAGTTCGGGATTCGATTCCCCACACATGTACTAAATGGAATCATCGAATTTGCGAGGTATGGCCCCCATTGGTACGGCGTTTTGTTGATATAGTTAGTATTAAGATGTTTCTTGCATTGGATACGCGTAATGTCACCCGTAACACCCTTGAAGTTCGTGATTCGATTCCCCTCCCATGTACTAAGTGGAATAATCGAATTTGGGACGATTGGCCCCGATTGGTACGGCGTTGTGTTTATTTAATTAGTATTAAGACGTCTCTTGCATTGGATATGCGAAAAGTCACCCGTAGCACCCTTGAAGTTCGGGATTCGATTCCCACCCATGTACTATATGGAATAATCGAATTTACGACGTATGGCCCCGATGGTACGGCGTTGTGTTTATTTAATTATTATTAATACGTTTCTTGCATTGGATATGCGAAAAGTCACCCGTAGCCCCCATGAAGTTCGGGATTCGATTCACCTACCATGTACTAAATGGAATAATCGAATTTGCGATTTATTAGCCGGAACCGTACGGTGTTGTGTTGATTTAATTATTATTACGACGTTTCTTGCATTGTTTATGCGAAAAGTCACCCGTAGCACCCTTGAAGTTCGGGATTCGATTCCCCAACCATGTACTAAATGGAACAATCGAATTTGCGACGTATGGCCCCGATTTTTACGGCGTTGTGTTTATTTAATTAGTATTAAGACGTTTCTTGCTTTGGATATGCGAAAAGTCACCCGTAGCACCCTTGAAGTTCGGGATATGATTCCCCACCCATGTACTATATGGAATAATCGAATTTCCGATTTATGGCTCCGATTGGTACGCCGTTGTGTTGATTTAATTAGTATTAAGACGTTTCTTGCATTGGATATGTGAAAAGTCACCCGTAGCACCCTTGAAGTTCGGGATTCGATTCCCCACCCATGTACTAAATGGAATAATCGAATTTGCGAGGTATGGCCCCTATTGGTGGGGCGTTGTGTTGATTTAATTAGTATTAAGACGGTTCTTGCATTCGATTTGCGTAAAGTCACCCGTAGCACCCTTGAAGTTCGGGATTCGATTCCCCTCCCATGTACTAAGTGGAATACTCGAATTTGCGATTTATGACCCGGAACCGTACGGTGTTGTGTTGATTTAATTATTATTAAGACGTTTCTTGCATTGGTTATGCAAAAAGTCACCCGTAGCAACCTTGAAGTTCGGGATTCGATTCCCCACCCATGTACTAAATGGTATAATCGAATTTGCGACGTATGGCCCCGATTGGTACGGCGTTGTGTTTATTTAATTATTATTATTAATACGTTTCTTGCATTGGATATGCGAAAAGTCAGCCGTAGCACCCTTGAAGTTCGGGATTCGATTCACCTACCATGTACTGAATGGAATAATCGAATTTGCGACGTATGGCCCCGATTGGTGCGGCGTTGTGTTGATTTAATTAGTATTAAGGCGTTTCTTGCATTGGATTTTCGTCAAGTCACCCGTAGCACCCTTGAAGTTCGGGATTCGATTCCCCTCCCATGTACTAAGTGGAATACTCGAATTTGCGATTTATGATCCGGAACCGTACGGTGTTGTGTTGATTTAATTATTATTAAGACGTTTCTTGCATTGGTTATGCGAAAAGTCTCCCGTAGCACCCTTGAAGTTCGGGATTCGATTCCCCAACCATGTACTAAATGGAACAATCGAATTTGCGACGTATGGCCACGATTTTTACGGCGTTGTTTTTATTTAATTAGTATTAAGACGTTTCTTGCTTTGGATATGCGAAAAGTCACCCGTAGCACCCTTGAAGTTCGGGATTCGATTCCCCACCCATATACTATATGGAATAATTGAATTTCCGATGTATGGCCCTGTTTGGTACGGCCTTGTGTTGATTTAATTAGTATTAAGACGTTTCTTGCATTGGATATGCGAAAAGTCACCCGTAGCACCCTTGAAGTTTGGGATTCGATTCCCCACCCATGTACTAAATGGAATAATCGAATTTGCGAGGTATGGCCCCTATTGGTGCGGCGTTTTGTTGATATAATTAGTATTGAGATGTTTCTTGCATTGGATATGCGTAAAGTCACCCTTAGTGCTCTTGAATGTCGGGATTCAAATCCTCCTCAAATGGTGTGGATATGTCACACCTTGCGCCGAAACAGTAGGTCTCTGTGTTGTTCTTTCTAGCGATATTCTTTGCCTTCATAGAATAACAGATGACTGCTGTCCCCAGAGCTAAGAGAGTGCGTAGAAATTGTGTTGCTATTGACCGCTTTCGAAGTGAAATGCCATGTCCTGTGGTTCGGATTCCACGTAAAACGGAGGTCCCGTGGCTTATGATCGCGAGATTAACGGTCACGTTAAACTACAAGCTTCCTTTCTTTGCTATTGACCGCATTTCGTGTACTTCCGGTACTTCATTTGTTCGCAGGCGCAAGGCCACCGCGCGCATTCGCCCGGTGGGCTCGCGCCTGCGAACAAATGCAGTACCGGAAGTTATGGAGTTACACTCAATAGCAACACAATCTACGCACTCTCTTGGCTCTCAGAAACAGCTGTCATCTGTTATTTCTATGACTATAGTAGGTGAAGGCTACACCATATGCCAATGCTAAGACTCAATCATATAAGGCATTTGAGATATGATTGAATCTAAGCGACGTTGCACTCTTGTTTGTTTATGCTAGTGATTATAGGATAGTGGGGAACAAGAAAGACTGCCCTAGTAATGTGAGCTCTGCCCTGGCTTAAATTAACGTTTAGATCCTAACTTGGCTGTCAACAATCATATTTCATATGTGAAATTATCACCACCTCCACATCTTTCCTTCCTCTTCTTCTTGGAAACGAGAGCGCGTCTGAACTTGAATCAAAATATCTTACGCTCCGTGCAGTTTTGCAAAGCAATTACACCACGAACTGTATATGCCTGTCAAATCTTGATATAAATGAGGAGTTTATGGAGTCGCATGCTCTCTGGAATTATTTGTATAAATCTATATTATAGATCCTCCCGCCGGTACCGTCACCTTGCAGAAGGCAATCAGGTATTGCCGGGTGTTTGGAGGCTTGTGAGCTCAAATGATCCTTGGGGCTATGCCTGTGGGAGCTTCGGCTCTTGGTAGGGCCACCCAAGCTGGACAGGCCTAAGGTGATGGGCCAGACTAATAGCGGTACCCTTGTCCTCCAGGTTGGGGGTTGGGCGTAGGGCTGACAACCCTACCCCGGAAAAGAACACTTGTTACGGAACCAAAGGACAAAGAAAACTGGGCGGATGAAATGGATAAACGACCTTGGCAACGGAAACGCTACATGAATTGGTATTTTGCGACATGGAATGTAAGAACACTGAGTAAACCTAGAGGATTGCAGAACTTGAAGATGGAAATTAAGAAATATAATGTAAACTGGCAGCAATACAAGAGGTAAAATGGAATGGAAGTGAAATACTTGCCACGGGGACACACACCCTGTTCTATAGTTGTGGGAGCAGAGGATATGGAGGGACAGGTTTTCTTGTTGATAACGAGTATAAAAAGTTATACTGAATTTTAAGCCCGTTAACTAAAGGATGTGTGTATTAAGAGTGAAAGCCCGTTTCTTCAGTATATACTTCATATGTACATACGCACCAACCGAAGATGCAGAGGAGGAAGAAAAGGATCTTTTCTATGAGCAGTTGGAACAGGAACTAGCACGAGTGGCGAAGAATGATGTTATGGTTGTTATGGGTGACTTTAATGCACAAGTGGGAAGAGAAATTGCCTACAGGAGTACAGCGGGAAAGGAGAGTTTACATGAGGTGGCCAATGATAATGGTATTAGACTGATTGATTTTGCTATAGGCAGTAACATGCTTACCAAAAGCACATGGATGCAAAGGAAGGATATAAAGAAAGTGACATGGTGCTTCCCTGATGGGATCACAGAAAACCAAATTGATCATGTGCTTATAGATAGACGACATGCCTGAGATGTGTTGGAAGTGGATAGCTGTAGAGGAGCAGACAGAGATAGTGATCATTATCTGGTAAGAGTTAAATATAGGCAAAGGATAGCCAAGGACAGAGAGATGAAGAGAGCTGTTATACATAGCTTTGATGATACTAAATTAAGAAAGAATGAAAGCATAGCTCAGCATTACACAATGGTTTTGACAAATAAGCTTAATGAAGTGGAAGAGAAGCAAGGAGAAAGTATAGAACAACAGTGGCAGACGGTCAAACATATAATACAAAACACGGCGGAAACTGTGCTGGGCAGAAAGAAGAAACTGAGGATGCAGGATTGGTTTGATGAAGAGTGTAGAAAGAAGATTGAAAGGAATGAGGCAAGAAGAAGAATGTTTCAAGAACAATTACTGTAGAGGAATATAGGGAGAAGAGAAAGGAAGCGGACAAGGACTGTAGAAAGAAGAAGAGAGATTTTGAGAAGCAGTGGATTGAGGAGTTAGAAGAGAGAAAGACGGCTCAGGAAACCAGGGAGTTCTATTCAAGGGTTAAAGATATAAAGAAAGGATTTCAACCCAGAGCAACTTTCTGTAAAGATAAGGAGGGCAACTTGATTGGAGGTAAAGATGATATGTTAAATAGATGGGTGGAGTATTTTAGTGAATTGCTGAATGTGGAAATTGGATATGAAGGTGAGGTAGAAGTTGGACAGAGGGAGGAGATGAGACAGGAACAAAATGGAATAGAGACGGACCTGGAATCAGTCAAGGAACCCACATTGGAAGAAGTTGAAGGTGGTATTAAGGCCCTAAAAGATAATAAGGCGCCGGGAGAAGATAGCATCACAGCAGAAATGATAAAATATGGAGGGGAAAAACTAACAAGATGGTTGCATAAGATCATGGTAGAGATATGGCAAAAGGAGCAAATGCCAGAGCAGTGGAACATAGCAATACTCTGCCCTATACATAAGAAACATGACAAAGCAGACTGTGGTAATTATAGAGGGATAGCATTGATGTGTATTGTGTATAAAGTTTTAGCAAAAATTATAGCTGGAAGGTTGAGAATAAATGTAGAGGAATATCTACGAGATTACCAGTGTGGCTTCAGAGTTAATAGATCTACTACGGACCAGATTTTTACCATCAGACAGATCCTTGTAAAATGTTACGAGTTCAACATTGATGTACACCAGCTGTTTATAGATTTTAAACGAGCATATGATAGCATTAAGAGGAATCAGCTATGGAAGGCAATGGAAGAGGCAGGAATACCTAATAAATTAACAAGAATGGTACAAATGACTTTGGAAAGAACAACATGTAAAGTAAAGGTTGAAGGTATTCTATCAAATACCTTTCAAGTTAACCAAGGATTACGACAGCTTACTGTTTAACATTGCCTTGGAGAATGTAATGCAAAGGATACACGAGGGCAACGCAGGTGGAACATTGCTTATCCGAGTGACGCAAGACCTTGCTTATGCATGCAGATGATATTGATTTATTATCTAGGAGGAAACAGGATTTGGAAGAGAAGCTAATGAAATTAGAGGATTACGGTTCAGAGATTGGATTGACGATTTATCAGTCAAAAACGAAGTATATGCTAACATCTAGGAGAAAATATAGTGAATTAGAGAAAAATGTGAAACTGAATGAGAAAGAATATGAACGTTGTAAAAATTTTAAATATTTAGGGTCAGTGATAGCTGAAAACAATGATATGAGAGAAGAAATACATGCAAGGATAGCAGCTGGAAATAGGAGGTACTATGCTTTAAGCAAAGTTTGAAAATCAAGAAGTCTTAGTAGAAATCTGAAGCTGACTGTATATCGTACGGTAGTGAGACCTGTGGTGATGTATGGTTCAGAGACTTGGACCATGACACAAGGTGATGAGGAATTGCTAAGGAGATGGGAAAGGAAGATACTCAGGGAAGTATATGGGCCAGTAAAAGAGGGTGAAATCTGGCGAATCAGAACTAATATGGAGATAAGAAGAGTTGTATGGTAAGCCAGACATAGGAGTGGAAATAAAGAGTAGTAGACTGCGTTGGTTGGGACATGTAGAAAGAATGACAGAGAACAGGGTAGTAAGGAAGGTCTTCAATGGGAAGCCAGGAGGACGGCGTGTGAGGGGAAGACCTAGGGCCAGATGGCTGGACAATGTGGAGGATCTGAGAAGGATGGGAGTCAGAAGATGTAGAACCAAAGCAGTTAACAGGGAAGAATGGGTGGAGATTGTCCGAGAGGCCAAGGCCCTACAAGAGCTGTAGCGCCAAGTAGTAAGTAAGTAGTATATTTTAGATGGCTCCATGGAATAGGTACACATAACTCCCCACATCTGCAGTAGAATGAAATGGCTTGAAACCCACGGAATCTGAGCTAAACCCAACATTGCTTTTACTAAGGTGTGCAATGCTCCTCGTTTTCATCTTGGGACTGGTATAGATTGCGATACATTTCCGTATAAAATTACCCTTAAAAACAAAATGGCATTGATGACGTCGTCGATAACATCAGGAAAGGCACTAATTAATTGTGAATGTTAGTGGAACGTGGAATATACACTTGCAGCAGACATGAATGTGGCTTTTACATACCTTGTGTCCTCGATTCATCGTCTGGGCGATATTATGTATTGAAATTACTATCCCTGGTCACTCCTGAACCTCATATATGTGCTAAAATTCGTAAATATGTGTTTTATTTCTTGCTATTCTAAAAACCGGGCGCCATATTTCGATAGCGCTTTCATCTGTTTCAACTGTCAACAAGGTGCACTCTACCGGCACGCAGCGAGGCGCACACATTGTTGCCAACATGTGAGATACAAAATCACTGTTGATCAAAAAAAATATTCATCGGGACGTGTTAGGCTGTAACCATTGTCAAAACTCATTGATCTGGGCGCGTTAGGCTGCAACCATTGTCAAAAACCATTGGATTGGACAAAAAGAAGGTTAGTAGGTCGGGGGCAGGTTCGGCTCTTGGCCGAGCGCAGCTAGTGGGGCACGGTTTACACAATCTTTGATCCGGGCGCGTTAGGTGTAACCATTGTCAAAAACCAATGATTTGGACAAAACGTAGGTTAGAAGGTCGGGGGTAGGTGCGGCGTTTGGCCGCGCGCAGCTAGCGGGGCACGGTTGACACAAAACCATTGATCTGGGCGCGTTAGCCTGTAACCATTGTCAAAAACCAATGGATTGGACAAAACTAAGGTTAGGAGGTCGGGGATAGGTCAGCTAGCGGGGCACGGTTGACACAAAACCATTGGTCTGGGCGCGTTAGGCTGTAACCATTGTCAAAAACCAATGGATTGGACCAGACGAAGGTTAGAAGGTCGGGGGTAGGTGCGATCTTTGGCCGCGCGCAGCTATCAGGGCACGTTTGACAGAAAACCATTGATCTGGGCGTGTTAGGCTGTAACCATTGTGAAAACCACAGTTGTGCGAAAACCTTTTGGGACGTCCGGGTAGTCTCTTGTTGCATGCTACAGCAAGGTTATGTTTTATCCAGCAAACTTCGACTTGACGCTGGTATTTTGCGGCACGTTAGCGATTTAGCTATTAAATTGTGTTGTTGCAATAGCTGCAGCAACCTCTTTGGATCATCGTAGAACCGCCGATTGAAATTGCAGATTGTTAGGAGGCAATTTCCACAATCCACGATCAATAAACATTTCAATTGGGCGCCCTTTCTATGAACTGAGTGGTGCGCACGAATGATGCACACTAGCGACTGAATTGGGCGTTTCTTTGTCTTTCATAGTACCTTAAGCGCGAGGTTGGCAGTACTGTCATGGTACTGTTTTGATAACGATTGATTTGAACAATAGCCCTGACAGCTGTAATTTTCGCTATATAAGTCATGTTCTTATTTGGGATGACTGGGCGGGTCACAGACATCGGAAGAGGGAATATCTACTAAAACATTGCTCCCTGATTTATTTCCCAGACATTCATAAGTTATTTTGGCTAATTCATGCATTGTAGAGAATTTTATCGCGTGTTCTATCTTCATTCACCGCTACCAGACACTACATGTCTAACTAGCAAGCTTACGGGAAACTCCTGGGAAATAGGGTGGGGGAAACATACACAGAAATTAACGATGAGGGCAAATATTAGCTGGATATAAGTGACAATACGAAAATTTGGATGTATATCAGGAACTTTACCAGATCTATCAACTTCAAGTAAGGATTGGGATACATATTTTATAAATATATGGTAGAATGCCAAAACTTGGATGTGTATCAGGATATTTACCAGACCTATATAGGTCAAGTTAAGATCGGGCTACATATTTTATAAAAAAAGCAACAATACAACAATTTGGAAAACTAGACACATCCCATTTCCATGTATTATTCTGTTTACTTCTCACCAACCCAAAACCTTTTATTCCAGACATTTTCCCATAATCTTGCCAGGTGTCCTTCGTGATGTCGTCGATACTTCATCAATGCAGCCATTTTGTTAATAAGGCTTTCCATACATACAAGAACCTAACCTAGGGCAAACGCCGCTGACCCCCTTGCTTGTGGCTCAAGCAGTAATTTCCTTGTTAATAAGGCTTTCCCTACAAACACGAACCTAACCTAGGGCTTAAGCCGCTGACACCCTTGCTTGTAGCTCAAGCTGTAATTTCCTTGTTAATAAGGCTTTCCATACAAACACGAACCTAACCTAGGGCTTAAGCCGCTGACCCCCTTGCTTGTAGCTCAAGCTGTAATTTCCTTGTTAATAAGGCTTTCCATACAAACACGAACCTAACCTAGGGCTTAAGCCGCTGACCCCCTTGCTTGTAGCTCAAGCTGTAATTTCCTTGTTAATAAGGCTTTCCATACAAACACGAACCTAACCTAGGGCTTAAGCCGCTGACCCCCTTGCTTGTGGCTCAAGCAGTAATTTCCTTGTTAATAAGGCTTTCCCTACAAACACGAACCTAACCTAGGGCTTAAGCCGCTGACCCCCTTGCTTGTAGCTGAAGCTGTAATTTCCTTGTTAATAAGGCTTTCCATACAAACACGAACCTAACCTAGGGCTTAAGCCGCTGACCCCCTTGCTTGTAGCTCAAGCTGTAAATTCCTTGTTAATAAGGCTTTCCCTACAAACACGAACCTAACCTAGGGCTTAAGCTGCTGACACCCTTGCTTGTAGCTCAAGCTGTAATTTCCTTGTTAATAAGGCTTTCCATACAAACACGAACCTAACCTAGGGCTTAAGCCGCTGACCCCCTTGCTTGTAGCTCAAGCTGTAATTTCCTTGTTAATAAGGCGTTCCATACAAACACGAACCTAACCTAGGGCTTAAGCCGCTGACCCCCTTGCTTGTAGCTCAAGCTGTAATTTCCTTGTTAATAAGGCTTTCCATACAAACACGAACCTAACCTAGGGCTTAAGCTGCTGACACCCTTGCTTGTAGCTCAAGCTGTAATTTCCTTGTTAATAAGGCTTTCCATACAAACACGAACCTAACCTAGGGCTTAAGCCGCTGACCCCCTTGCTTGTAGCTCAAGCTGTAATTTCCTTGTTAATAAGGCTTTCCCTACAAACACGAACCTAACCTAGGGCTTAAGCCGCTGACCCCCTTGCTTGTAGCTCAAGCTGTAATTTCCTTGTTAATAAGGCTTTCCATACAAACACGAACCTAACCTAGGGCTTAAGCCGCTGACCCCCTTGCTTGTAGCTCAAGCTGTAATTTCCTTGTTAATAAGGCTTTCCCTACAAACACGAACCTAACCTAGGGCTTAAGCTGCTGACACCCTTGCTTGTAGCTCAAGCTGTAATTTCCTTGTTAATAAGGCTTTCCATACAAACACGAACCTAACCTAGGGCTTAAGCCGCTGACCCCCTTGCTTGTAGCTCAAGCTGTAATTTCCTTGTTAATAAGGCTTTCCATACAAACACGAACCTAACCTAGGGCTTAAGCTGCTGACACCCTTGCTTGTAGCTCAAGCTGTAATTTCCTTGTTAATAAGGCTTTCCATACAAACACGAACCTAACCTAAGGCTTACGCCGCTGACCCCCTTGCTTGTAGCTCAAGCTGTAATTTCCTTGTTAATAAGACTTTCCCTACAAACACGAACCTAACCTAGGGCTTACGCCGCTGACCCCCTTGCTTGTAGCTCAAGCAGTAATTTCCTTGTTAATAAGGCTTTCCATACATACATGAACCTAACCTGGGTGCTCACGCCCTAGACCCCCTTGCTTGTGGCACAAGCAGTAATTTTCATCGAAATAGCATTTAAGTTAGTAGCGACCATCGTCTAACCAAGTATCGACCAATGGCTTTAGATGGGTACAATGCAACTTTTCAATTTAATTCAACAACGAAATTTAATGTATCAACATTTGTAGCTCATCAGTTCACCAAACCTCACTTGTACACGTGTGATGACGTCGGCATTTAACGACACACTGTTTTAAACCTCTCAAGCAGGTGAAAAAATGGAGACAATGGAAGCCACAACATCTAACTTGTAAACTTCTACATCCGTATGTCATCCACTTCACTAATAATTCCCCTACATACGTACACATGATGCTATATAATCCCCCTTGTTTTTGCGCACACAGTGCGAATAGTCAAAAATATAACAGACCTTATGTCATGGTCTATTTGATATCATGCATATTTATAACATCAATTAGTTGTCAATATATGCACTTTGATAGTAGTTGAAAACAGGTATCCCCTTCCTTACTTCACCTATTGTATATAGGTCAGCTACGGATCCAAATGTTTGCATTCTACCTAATATTTACAAAACATGTATCCCCATCTTTACATGACTTATATACAGATAGTGAACATCCCGATACACATCCAAGTTTTTGCATTCTACCTAATATTTACAAAATGTGCATCCCCATCTTTACTAGACCTACAGTATATACAGTAGATCTAATAAAGAACACTACACATATCTCCTTTCCAAATGGTATAGTAAATACCAATTTCTATTTACGTTTAACCCACCCAAAACCCACCCAAAACCCACTATCCCCCAAGCGTATTCCCGTTAACTTGCCAAATAAACATTTACTGTCTTTCGTGTAGTCGATGTAATCAATGCCGACATTGAGTTATTGAGGCTTTACATACAAAAACAAACCTTGCTTGTAGTAAAAGCAGTAATTTTGTTCAGATAGTGCCTAACGTAGTAAGGTTGCGGTCATGAATTCTACCTTATTATTTATTGTTATGTGCACAAATGTGCAATTAGTATGTATAAAATTTGTCTCAAAATCACAACACGGTTTCCGACCTCAATGTAAATATAAAATAAATGAGATAAATTAAACACACTGACTAAACACAAAATCCATTTATCTGAATTCCTATGAAAATAAAAGTACAGCATAAAATTATACAAATCAACATCTTCTTCCTGCACTTTCCACCCCTTCCACCTCATAATATACACCACATCAAAAAACCTATAGACACATGTCGACTTATTAGCCTATTTTCAGTTTTGAAAAAATAGGCTTATGAGATCACCTTTTGTCCGTGTGTCTGTCTGTGTGTGCGTGTGTGATGGTGTGTGTGTCCCTAATAACTTCTAAACGGCTGGAGCGATTTCAATGAAACTCGGTAAGTTTATAGCACTTTTCTGGACGATCCAGACCGTGCGCTTCAAATTTTGTTACGTCTCACCACTTCAACATGGCGGCTGTGCGAAATATTTCACCAGCATTCAATATCTCCGAAACTATTACCGATATCACCCTGGAATGTTTTACAGTGATAAAGGGAACTACTAGAAGTTCACACATGTGACATTTGAAAAGCTGGTAAATACCAAACCAACATGGCGGCCAAGCGAAGTTGCGACTTTTAAATAGACGTTTCTCGCGATTTAACCAACCAAACGTAATAAAACTTGGTACAGTATATGTTTATACACATTGTGATGCACCGGCATCTAACATCGTTCAATTGTTTACATAACTACAACATGGCGGCTGTGCGAAATATTTCACCGGCATTCTATATTTCTGAAACTATTAGCGGTATCACCCTGAAATTTTGTACGGAGATATAGGGCTCTACTGGAAGTTCATTTATAAGACTTTTAAAAACCGGTTAACTACAAAACGAACATGGCGTCCAAGCGAATTTGAAGATTTTAAATAGACCTTTCTCGCGATTTAATGTTCCAAACGCTATGAAACTTGGCACAGGAAATGTTTATACACATTGTAATGTACTGGTATCTAATTTAGTTCAATTGTTTACATAACCTCAAGATGGCGGCTGTGCGAATTTTAAAATTAAGTTTTTTATTTCTTGTGTCGTAATCATGCGATCGAAGTGAAAGTTTGAATAATGAACCTACGCAATAATTTTCCTGGAGTACCCGGAGAAAAACCTGTCTGCCTCCGTTTTGTCCAGATCTGTGCTGGACAAAACGGAAGCAGACAGGTTTTTCTCGGTTTTCCCTGTCACAATTGCATTCCAGCAACACTCTCCACTATCATTTCATTTCATCTGTCATTCATTTAATCATTGCCCCAGAGGAGTGCGACAGGCTTCGGCAGCCGGCACACTTCATATCCTCGCCGCTAGATGGGGGCTACATTCATTCCATTCCTGACCTGGTCAGAGACTGGAAGCAGGCTGTGGTACATTACTCTATGGCCTATACATTTAACAATCCAACATGGTGACCATCCGAAATATTTAGATGGCTCTGAATATCTACGAATCTATTAGAGCAATCAAACTGAATTGTTTTATGTTCATAGGGGCTATGAACATAAGCTCACCTAAAGGACTTTCAATAACCTGGTGATCACAAATCCAACATGGCGGTGACGCGAAGTATAAATATTCACATGGACGTTTCTTGTAATTTAACCATCCGAGTGCAGTGAAACTTGGTACAGTAAATCCTTATACGAATGTTAATCCACTGGCATCTAATTTATTTCAATTGTTTCCATAACCACAATATGGCAGCTGTGCGAAATTTTAAAATCTCGTTGTTACTTCTTGTGTCCTAATCATGCGATTTAAGTTTGAATGCTACACGTACACAATAATCTTCATGTAACAGTACATAACTCTAGGACCTACATATATAAAATCCATCATGACGACAATCCGAAATATTTAGTCGGTTCTCAATATCTACGAATCTATTACAGCAATTAAGCTGAAATTTTGTATGTTGATAGTGGCAATTAACATAAGTAGTATATATGAAAATAGGCTGTATAGTTGTTCACGGAACCACTTGTTTTTAATGATTAGTTTATATGCCGAATGTCACATCCCCAAATGAAACCACTCGTGAGATATTTTTATTCAATGAAATGAAGGTTTAACCCCCTTAACACCTCTTTAGAACCTGTATATCCAAAAATTCTTAGTGGACACTTCCTTTTATATAAGAAATACAGTTTTATCATTGTGTTTATTTGGTCACTTATTGAACTGACTCTTTTCCTACATATTTCTTATGGTATAGAGCACATATGTACACATCGCTGCTGGCTCATGGTAATTCTTGTTTGTGCACAGTAGATGGGGAAACCTTGTATAGATAGACTAGTGAATACACGCCGCATCTCAAAGTTAGCTGTTGTCAATCATTGCCCCAGTGGAGTAGTATATTGGCCATATTTCTATTCTCATTGTCACCATCCCATTCCTTAGGCTTTCAAACGCTTTAGTGGATTTTAAGGGAAGTTGAGACCTGATGTCTTCTATTAAAATGTTTCTTTGGCCAGGAGGTACACTAGTCTTAATCTTGAGGATTTTGCTTCTCAAAGGTCTCTCTTGATATAGGGGTTTCACTCTTTACATTGTAGCAAGGATAGATTTTATGTGGCGATTCCATATGACTTCAGAATTCGTAAAATTTTGCATTTGAATAACTTCATTGCTGTTTCTCAATTTAGCAATCGAATGTGCTTGATGTCATTTAGTGCTACAACTGTGAGAGTAGCTCTTTCCGTTATACGGTTTGGAAAACACCAGCCGCTTGAGTCCAATGGATAGCATGGACGTTACATGCAGTTTGACATTGGATCTATCAGCGTGCGTAAAATCATGTTGGCAACAATGTCATGCATTTGATGGTCAGAAATAATCTGAAATATTATGATCTATTGCTTCGCCAATTTTGGATGAAATCCATTTGTTAGTATTAAAGTTACATGTATTTAAAAATTCGACATATCGGCAGGCTTAGAATCACGTTGGCAGCTCTTACGTATATTTGTTTCTAGAAATGTATCTTGAATGGCATATACTATTTGTGTGCAAAATTTTAGAGCAGTTGGCTTGCATACTTTCTGATATACTGATATTAGGGGGAAAAATAGGGACAACATTAACAGTTGGCAGCACTGGTTGCTCTTAAGAATACGCATAGTCGTATCTGTTATGGTACGCATAACACATACAAAATTTGATTGAAATCCAATAGTATAGAAGTTACATATATTTAAAAATCTGTCCTATCAGCAGGTTTAGACTCATGTTGGTAGCACTGACATATATTACTTTAGTTACTTCAAATTTATCTAGAATATTAGGTACCATACGTGTGCATAGATTAAAGTTGTCGGCTTGCATACTTTCTGATATATTGGTATTTGGATAAAATAGAGAGAGATCATTTATTAACAGTTGGCAGCCCTCTCTTAAGAGTACGCTCAGTCATATCTGTTTATGTACACGTAGTTCATACGAAATGAGGTTGAAATCCAATTGATAGTGTAGAAGTTGTATCCATTTAAAAATTGGACCTACCAGCAGGCTTAGAATCATTTTGGCAACACTGCCATGTATGGAAGGGGCTGCGTGGCGCAGCCGGTAGAGGCGCTGAGTTTCTAATTGAGTGGGGGTGGGTTCGATCCCCTCCCAGGTAGTGGATTTTAGAAACAAAACTACCACTTTTGGAAACGCAAATGGCCCTGGGGTTCAGTCAGCCTAGACCAGAAATGAGTACCAGGGTAATTCCTGGGAGCAAAGACGTCCGGGCGTGGAACTGACAACTCCATCCCATCTAGTGCCGATGTCACAAAAAGTGGAAGCCTCTACCTTCCACTACTCCCAAGGCCTCTATGGCCTGTACGGAGTTGGCTTTGCTTTTCTTTTGCCATGTATGGCCTCCTGGAAATTGAACCGAAATATTGTTACCTATATGTGTTCTAATTTTGGAATAGCTCCCATGCATACCTTCCAAGAAATGGAACGTGGAGGTCAAATTTCAATTGCAGATTTTCAGCCGTTGGTAACACAGACATCATATTCAAATATGGCCTTGAGATATTCTGGTATACATCTTTACTCATATCAAGTGTGGTTTCGATTGCTGCAGCCGTTCAGGAGCTGATAGACAGACAGACACACATTCGCTCGGATCGATCTCATCCCTCATTCTTGCAAAATGTGAAAACTAGCCTAAAATTCAACTCAATACGTTGTCACAATAAAAAAATCTCCACAGCCATGAAACTAAAAGGTGGAATTACTACTTTCAAGAAAGGGTTAATAAACAATATGCAGAAAAGGATCATTTTGAAGAGGAGTTACCTACGATAATACATTACCGAGCTACGTAAAAACTTTGACTGGAGCGGGGTTCAGATCGTCACTCAAGGTATATCTAACCCAAAAAGTGTTATATTCCTAAACGTCTAAGTGTAGAATGTTCGTAAATATGTCAATTTATATGTGGATATGCTAAGTAAGGAAATGACGCACCCAATTCTGTATTAACTGCCGGTTCTGGAAAAGAGAGTCTTGTAGGTTTATATAAGGGCAGTGGATGTGTAACCCACCTTGAATGGTACAATCATGGTAACACTAACAAGAGTACATCGCCAATGTAAATCTCGCAGAAACGTGACGCAAGTATTAATTAGATGCAACCTAATTGATATGTGATGTAATTATTGTTCCCCAAATACATGGAAGGATAACATGTGGCGCACTAAAATACGCCCAAGACTGAAGAGTTTCTGAGCTCTCATATACTCTAATATTACTCTACCGAGGGAATGGTTCAAGTAGTGCAATAGGTTGGGAAGGTTATGAAAACCCCCTCTTGGGTTGCCCCAGGTCTGACGAGTGTCTCAAATGCGTACAATTTCAGCCTCTCTAGGGATGGTTTATTTGAATCTGAGGATGAAATATAATCACAAAAGTGTTCCTTGTTTAATGGTAAAAAGGGAATTAACAGTCCCATGCTCCACTAAGAAAATCCCCTCAAAATATGTAATCTTCGGGATAAAATCATTTTCCTAGCCGTCAGAAAGTTGAGCAAACTGGGATGAGAAGAAGATTTTCGACCATGGATGCCAGACTGAAAAGCCGCAATGGGATTTGTTTCTTTAAATGCTAGGGACATCATGATCACGATACCATGTACTTGGCTGTTTGCTCAGTCATTGAAGACCTGTAGTGTGTGTACTGTGGACAGATCATGAGTTAATAAGTGTCAGTAATGTGCTGCGCGCAGTGCATTGTTGTGAAAGCTGGCAAATTTTAGGTGTTCTGTGAATACTTATCAGTTTCAGCAAATTGTGTCTTGTGTGTAGGCGGCTCACTGATTATGTTTTATGAACGACAAATATCTAGCTGCCTCCCTTGCCGGCATTTGCAAGCACTGGGCCAGTAGCTGAATTAAAGGTGAACAAGGAGTTCCGTGACGAACTAAAGAGAATACTTTTCTTAAAATTTAAGATTCATGCAAATGATTAATCTATATGGATCTATCCAGAATAATGACGAAATTAAGTCGGTAATATAGAAATTTCAAATGAGTTCGAAATACTGTATACCTGGCATAATGTACCCTAATGTAGCCTAATAGAGCACTACAGTTGGCAGCCCTGGTGACTGAATATATATTCTTAGTTCCATCTCTTAAGGTACAGAATACAAAAGTTGGCTGAAGTCCAATGGATAGCATGGACGTTACATACAGTTGAACATTAGATCTAACAGCGCGCGTAAAATCAGGTTGGCAGCTATGTCATGCGTGTATTAGTCGGAAATAATCTGAAATAATACGACCTATTGTTGTGCCAATTTTGAATGAAATCCATTAGTTAGTATAGAAGTTACATGCATTTTAAAATTGGACCTAACAGCAGGCTTAGAATAATTTTGGCAGCACTGACGTATATTAGTTACTCCAAATTAATCTAGAATGTCAGGTAGTATACGTGTGCAAAATTTAGAGCTTTTGGCTTGCATACTTTCTGATATATTGATATTAGGGTAACACAAATAGAGAAAGCATTTATTAACAGTTGGCAGCCCTGGTTGCTCTTAAGAATACGCATAGTCATATCTGTTATGGTACACATAGCACATACAAAATTTGGTTGAAATCCATATGATAGTATAGAAGTTACATGTATTTAAAATTGGAACTCTCAGCAGGCTTAGGATCATGTTGGTAGCACTGACGTATATAAGTTACTCCAAATTAATATAGAATGTCAGGTACTATACTTGTGCATTGTTTAAAGCTGTCGGCTTGCATACTTTCTGATATATTGGTATTTGGATAAAATAAATTGAGAGCATTCATTAACAGTTGGCAGCCCTGGTGAATCTTAAGAATACGCTCAGTCATATCTGTTTATGTACACATAGCACATACAACATTTGGTTGAATTACAATTGATAGTATAGAAGTTATATGCATTTAAAATTTGGACCTATCAGCAGGCTTATAATCATTTTGGCAACACTGCCATGTATGGCCTCCTGGAAATTAAACTGAA